>KL263185.1:0-15788 GCA_000699545.1 Podiceps cristatus
GCAGGGCGCCCGGGCACGCTGCGGGGCGACGCTGCGTTACCGAGCCCTGCTGCCGCCTTCCAGGGGCGGAGGCCGAGCTGATCCCAGTCCCGGGAGCCTGCTTTGCGCTTTGTCCTAAAGCCTCCTGGCAGGAGCTGCTGAGCGGGCAGGGGATGGGGAGAGCCGTCCCTGAGGGTGGTGGTGAGGAGGAGCAGCCACGGGACGGAGCAGTTCTCCTGGCCTGGGCTGGTCCCGAGCGGGGCTGGGGGTTGTTTCCCAGCTGCTGTCCCCGGACCTGCTCCATGGAGACCAATGTCTCTGTCATCGTCCCCAGTCTTAATTCGGAGAAGGGCTCTGGGCTTTTTGGAAGACTGCAAGAATAAAGTAGATCCCAAGAGGGTGGAAAAAAAGAGCTTGTGCTTGGTGTGGAGTTCCTAGGCAGTTGCTCTGTATTGCCCTTCCCTATGTCTGAGCAAGTAGTTTGGCTTTGATGGTGCTTCGATGCTGCTTGCACATACTGTGCGTGTGCTGGCTCAGGTTGGTTTGCTGAAGGAGAGGTGTGTTTTCAGCCCAGTCTCTGCTTTGTAGAAAGGGTCCCTCTTCCCCTGCCCTTTCTTGGTGCACCTGGCTTGGGGTAATGGATCTGCCCCAGAGCAGCCCTAGGAACCCTACCCCCCCGCTGCGGCAAGGGATGGCTCAGGGCAGCTCGGGCAGGATTCTCCCACATCAGTGGCCCAGCAGCTCTTCCGTTGCCCTGCTAAGTTCAGCAATTCCAGTGCAGAAACAGGAGAGAGCACATTTGAGCTGCAGCATCCTGCCTTAAGTTTCAATCCCAAATCTATCTTGTTTTTAAAAAACAAACAAAAAAAAAAACCCAAAACCAACACTCAGACAAGAGGGAAGACTGAGTTGGAGGCTATGTAAAACATGCTTGCAAAGTGTATGTAAAGCTGTGGGGTAAACAAAAGGTAAAAAGCCAACACTGAGTAGTGACAGGATTGCTGTTATCGTGCAAAGTTAGTCACAGCATGGCATGAACCTGCAAGGGGCCAAACAGACGAGAGCTGGAGCTGAAGTGTTCAAAGCGGAGCTACCTGCACGTGGAGGGGTACAAATCACAAGGCAAGAATTACAGGGCTCCTGTCCCCGAACAGAAAAAGAATATCAAACCAAGCTGGACCCGAGCAGTGAGGCTGAGGGACACACCAGACTGCAAAGCTGGGACATCAGCTCACCACGGGATGGGCCCGTCAGCATGGGGCAGACTGGGCAGCACTGAGAGCCCTGTGGAGAACTGGCAGGAGGGTCCTCGGCCGGCCACGGCCCTTCCACAGGCAGGAGTCAGGGCTGAGTCACTCTGGGTACCCGGCAGGTATTTGTGGATCCTTTTCCTGTTGAATCTTACTCCTCTGGGAACACGTGCTCTCACAGGAATGTTGCTACTTGCATGTGGTGTGGAGGCTGTGTGGGGTGAGATGCTGCTGTGTTTCCAGCATCTCTGTTGTGCCAGTCCACCCGGCAAGGTCCTCCTCGCCCAGTCAGTCCCTTAGTGGTCCCCACTGCTGATGCTTGCTGTTGATACGCTGTTGTTATTTTCTCTTTAAATTATTAGCCCTGGGGTCATCAGGTTTGGTGCTTCTAGTGATGTTTCAGAGGATCCCAAAGCAACGTGTAAGCTCATGGGACGAAGCTGGAGGTCCTCTCATAACCCAAGCACCTTTCTACACCAGTTGGCAAAGCTTTCGGGAGTATGTTCAGTATGTTCAAGCTGCACCCAAATGTACCTGCACCCGGGGAGTGGCACAGGACTTTTCTGGAGTGCATGGGGCATAAGTCGGAAAGCAGGAGTTATGATTTTTCTTCCACCTCCCTGTTTCTTGCTGTATGGAGAAACCCGCTGCTTGTCTGCCTTGTGAACACAGAAGCTGGTTTGCTTCTGCTGGGGACTGGAAGCCTGGCAGCTTCCTACAGTCTGTTTAAAACAGCAGGGCCTTTAAAGAAAACACTAGGGTCATTCCTACTGTTCAAATTAAGTCTTGCATAATCTGCTTCCCTAAGGGCAGATTTTGCAGTGAAAACTTTATGTAAAGCAGCAGTCTGGCTTAATGTAAAGTAAGGCCCTGGGGTTGTGACTTGGAGCACAGTTTCTGAGGCAACTTTCAACTTTGAGCATTGATGGCAAATGCTTTGACCCCTACCCCATCTGGTCTTCGGCAGGAGGGCTTAAGGCTAGAGATGTACATCTCCTACCACCAAACATGAAGTGTTGTGTTGCTGCTATTTAGTGAGCAGTTGGCTGGTGCTGTGCTCCTCCTGTGTCCTCAGTGACAGCTGTAATTAGATGAAGCGCATGTACTGCGGGTCAGCTCTGTACTGCCGCAAGTTTGTTGAAGCCGCTGGAGTTACAGCAGGGTGGGAGTGGGCCTTGATGTCCTGGGAGACGTAAGCTGCACCAACTGTGTCTTCACCAGCCTTCTACTTGTCAACTGCTTGGTTGCTGCTGGGGTTCCTCTCTGCTGCCCTCCCTCCTCGGTGTGGAAGTGGGCAGCAAGCACATCGCAGTGTACAAACCCACCGTGGGCAGGAGCCTGCCAGCCTGGGGGTCTGCCTGCCACACTGCTGCTCTGCCAGAGCCGGGCGAAGGGCTCTGCAGCTGCGCTGGGGCTTGGAGGAGCCCGCTGCGGTGGGCAGCGCTGGCAGAGGCACAGCCAGGGCTGGCATTCAGTCTCAGCAGATCTGATTCTCACTCCCCATGCAGCTGGCCATGCTACTGAGCTGTGCAACTTCTGGCCAAAGTATGTTCTGGGGCTAAAAATTTACGTAGTTTCCAAAGCTTTATTGGGCAGATTCATAGAAGAAAAACATGTATTGATAGCTATTCAGTACAAATCACTGTATCTCTTATGTGCTGAGCTGCAAGTGGGAGCCCAGAAGGCAAATGAGCAGAACCAGGTTTGTGAGCCCAGGGGTGAGGGGGGGGCATTTCTTACCCTGCACAGCACAGACGTGACACCCCACCTTGACACTGGCTCATCATGTGGCCTTGGGAAAGTCACTTAACTTGCTTTTCTTATCTTTTAGCTATGTTTTTTTTTCATCTGTTGGCAACATCCAAGTCTTCCTGCTTTGCAATAGTGGGCTGGTATGAGATAACATCTGTAAGGAGCTGGGATTGCCTTAGGGGCTCAGTCTGCTGTGCTACATTGATAAGAAAATGCTCATCTCTGGTGCAGATCTCTCTCTCTTTCCTTGGCCATTTGGGACCTGCTGAGTGATACCTTGTTCCCTGGAGAGAGACTTTACTGTATTCAGTGTCCCCGGCATTAGCTGTCTGTGATCTTGTGTTCAGATCTCTTGGAAATGGCTTGCTTGTCTTGAGAAGCTTCTTATAACATGTGTTGTCATGCAAATACTTCTTGTTTATATAACATTAGGTGGAGAAATGGATTTCATGGGGGTAAATAATGGATTTCCCTAGCAGGGCTAACCTGACTTTCTGAGGCATGCAGGATTGCTGGGCAGCTTGTCAGCCAGTTGAAGTTCAATTTCCCACAAGTCATATGTTTTTTAATAAACCAGTGGTGGATTAGATACAGCAGGCGCTGGCAAGAGGAAAGCTCGGAGTGGAGAGGGGTTACAGAAGAGCAGGCCGGACGCTTGAGGCAAGCTCAGTTTGGGGTACTGCCCCCAAGGCAGACAGACAACCCCTGCTCTGACATAGCAGGATTTCAGCTCACCCTCACTCCCCTGGGAAGGACCGTGTCTTGCAGGATGTGTCCTGGAGGCTGTCAGAGCAGGCACCATCTCCTCTGCATCTGCACAGCTGGCTGCGGGGAGCCAGGGCGAGGGCCAAGTGCAGGGCAGGGACGTGGGGCCCAGAAGTGCTGCAGAGATGCTGAACTTCTGAGAAGGCACTTGCCTGTTGTGCTGACATGGGTCCGGTTACCTCCAATCCCAAAGCATGGGCTTTTAAATTATTTCTTACCTACTTACCTCATGCAGGCTCTGGCAGGTAGGTGACCATGGTTTTAGTCCCTGTGTACAGATGGGATGGAGAGGCCCATCACCCATGGGGTGCTCCCTCACTGGCCTCCCACCATCAGCATCTGTTTCTCGAAGCAGCATTCTTTCTGAGCATGAATGAATCTGTTGCAGGGGAAAAAAAAGAAAACACAAATTAATATATCCGTGTTTGCAATTAAAAAACCTCTGCCACAGCCGAGACCTGGAGCCAGCATTGGCTGTCACACCAGCTCCGGGAAGATTTGGGTGGCAGAGACTGAGAAATGGAATGGCTGAAACGAGCCGTCTTCAACGCTGCTGAATCTAGGAGGATTCGTCACTTCCTGACTTTGTCTGTATATTGTGAGAGGGGGTGGTTTGTTTCTGTGTATGAGTTGCAGTGGAAGCAGGTCTGAAAACGTGTTTTTTTCCAGTGTTGAGAAAGCTTCAAAGCACAGCAGCCTCTGCCAAACCTGTTGGAAAAATTTTGCTGTAGCTTTTTGCAGGAAGAGGGCTAAGAAGCAGAAAAGGGGTTATGAAAGGTTGAGAAAATTTGCTCCAAATTCTTTGTCTTTCATTAATTGGGTCTAAGCTTCCTGGAAAGATCGATAGTTTAGCTATTGAAGTGTTGGGGACAAGCCAGCTGGAGTCGATGGGGCTGCCGTGATTAATTTTCCACTGCTGGGGGAAAATAATGTCTGAGATGCTCTAACTGGATTTCAGCTTTATCTGCTGGATATTTACTACCATTCTGCCTTGGCTGGAGAGTAGAAAATACGCAAGGGAAAACACGTGCTGCGGGCAGCTTAAGCTTACAAGGGGCAGAATTTCTCCCAGGATGATCCTTCTGAACCAGCAAGGTCCCACACCAGGTTTACCAGCCTGTCTGTATCCTCTGCTGGGTTCAAGTCTGCTGCCGAGATGCCTCTTGCTTGGGGACCCATCCTCACCTCATCCCTGTTGCGCTGCCTGCCCAGCACGGGGGTGGCTCGGTCCGAGGTGGCACACCTGCAAAGGCACCAGAGTGAATGTGGCGGTGTGAGGGCTTGGGCTCTTCCTCTCCTTGTGCAAACTGCGAAATGAGGCACAGAGGGGTAATGGGGAAGGCAGTATTAGGCTGTGGATTATCTGAATAGCGCCCCAGAGGCTCTTGTAAATGATGGAGGGAGAGAAACACATCCAGAGGGCAATTTGGGGCATGTAAAGTCCCTGTGCTGAGTGACCTCCTCTTCACTCCAGAGGCAGCTGAGCTAAAAGGGCTGGGGAATATGGATGTTTTGACATGCCTTAGCTCAGGGGAAGCTATGACCTTCCTCTTGCAGTGGATCAAGAGTTAATTAAAGTTATACTGGAGCCATCCCCTCAGGAAGGCACATTCCCCTCAGGGGAGCACATCTTGTGCTTGGAGGCAGGATTGGGAAGCATGAGTCAAATTCACTCCTGAATTATGCAGGCTTTAACATTCAGCCAGCTGGGGGGCTGCAGCTGCTCCTCTGCTCGCTGCCTCCCAGGGATGACGAGGCTGGGGCAGCCTTTCTCCATCCTCTCAGCAGCTCTTTGGCTTATCTTTTTCCTTGAACCACGACCTACAACGACCTACAAATGTGGAGATGGGAAAAGTGGTCTCTTTAGGAAGGGAATAGGATGAATGATTTCTGCTTAACAGGAGGATGCTTTGTTTTTGCCTTAGATCTCACAGAGCTCAGAAAACAAGGCACAGCCCAAGCATTCCTGAATGGGGAGGGGCATCAGGGCAAGGGTGTGAAGCTGTGATGGTGGAGTGAGGGAGGAATGCATGGCAAGACTGTTTAATATACCTCTGTTGTGACTAGATCCAGTGGGTTGTTCATTGGTGTGAGCCTGAGTTAAAAAAGCATTGCCACCACTCTCTGGCTTTCCCTGCATGCTGATGCTTCTTGCCTATGGCTGGTGTGTCTGCCGAGCCCATGAGCAGGAGCAGCAGGCTGTGCTCCCTCAGCTGGGGGATCGTCCTCTGCCAGAATAGGGATGGCCCTTAAATTAAAGACTAGGTTTGCTTTGTTTTAATTCTCAAGTTGTTTCCCTCTCAGCAGGTGTCTCTCAGCTGCTGTTCCTCTCTGCCCAAATGGCCACTGTCAGCAGATGGGCAAACTAAGGCTTGGAGCCTTGAGGGTATCTGGGGCCCAGGGTCGCCACTCGCCAGGTTTAGTTCTCTGAACGTGGGGTGTCTGGTCCAAGTGGGTCTCCCTGGTGGTTTTAACAGTTGCTGGAGAAAGACCAGCACTTCCCAGGGAAGACTGATCCCTCCTCCTGGGGTATGCTTCTGCAGTGTCCTCAGCACTGCTGGCAAGGCATGGGGTGTGTCCCACCTTGCCCAGGTCCTTTTGGGTGCTGGGGAAAGCTGGGCACAGTCCCTGTGCCTGAGTGTCAGAGCACAGCCCGCAGCTCCCTTCCTCTGCCCTGGAGACGTGGGTGTGCCCATGGCTGCGCTCCCACCATCAGGAGCCCCTTGTGAGCATTCCCCAAGCCCGGCAGGTCAGAGCAGCATCCCCCCTCTGCAATGATCCAACCTCTGGTGCCCAACACACGCAGCCCTCACTGTTGTGGTGGTAGCTCCAAGCCTCCTGGCAGCCCCATCACAGCATCCCAAATGGACAGTGGATTGTTTCAGGTGCCCTGTTTCAGGACAGCTGCTGCAGTTGTTTCTTGTTCCCCTGCTCTGTCTATGCACCTTTCAAAGAACGGCATGGAGCAGTTCAAAGAGCTTATTTTGGTTCCCATTTCTGCTCCATTTAAATGTTGGGCAGTGCCTTGTGCTGGTGCTTTGTGCCATGGTGTGAAGGGTGCTCTTTGTGCAGCCCTGGACTTAGAATGAGAAACTGCTCACCTGAGAGCGGTGAATGTGACATGCAGGGGATGAATGAGTGCTTTTCAAGCCAGGGCTTGATTTTATCTCCCTTAAACTGATCCCTGAGATGTCTGGAAAATGTACCACCTTCCATCTGGAGGTGGTGAGAAGTGATGATTTGTAAGAGGATGTGGGGCCAAAAGGCCATTTGGAGTCAGAGGAGGGGCACAGCAGATGTTTGGCTTCCCTGTCTGGCTGCAGCTGGTGCAAAAGACCCTGGTCCAGCCCTGGAGAGACAGATGCATTGTGCTGTATCTGTGGCTTTCCACCTCCCATCTTGTCCTTCTCCCAAGTCCCTGTCGTGAAGAGCTGAGAAAAGTCAAGAAGAGGAAGGAGGAGGAGAGGTGATGTCAAGGAGATGCTGGCTGGGGCTCCAGTCCAGGTGTCCCAAGTCAGCTCCTTACTCACTGGGCTGTGCTGCTTCTGCAGGATTTTTCTGTGCCTTACATGAATAATCTCATAGAGCAGTATGGTCACAGTGGTGACTGTTGTCTGCTCACCTACAGATTGCAAAGAATTTAAAATGTTTAATTCAGTTTATCATGGTTAGTGTTTTCCTAGGAAAAGCCTCAGAAGAGCAGGGTTGCATGGTCCATCCAGGATGTCCCTGTTCCCAACAGCAGCCAGCACCACCACCATTGGGCTGTTCTTTCCATCGTTCCCTGGGAGTCTGTAGATACAGCAGTCAACAGGCAGTGGGTCCCCATTAGCTATCTTCTCCACCCAACTTCTCCACCCTTGTCTCTGAGGGATGGAGAGACCTGGGATGGGTCTCAGGCCTGTTGGGTCCTCTCTGAAACATTCTGTGACTTTGAGCCATTTCCTGGCGGTTTTCCATGTGTAAAATCCACCTGGCTCGCAAAGTGCAAAGTCCAGTTAATGTCTCTAAGCATCCCCAAAATGAAGTGCTTTCAGGGGGTTTCGTGCTATTTTGTGGGTGTTTAATGCATTACATACAAGAGCTGTTGCGAACTGAGCGATGTCTAGTGGTTTGCAGAGAGACCAGGTTTAGGAGGAAAACTGCTCACCAGGTGTGGGGAGAGCTTGCATGTGAAGTTCAGCGGGGGAGCTTTTGTATTGCTCAGAAAAAGCCAGCAAAGATCCCGTACTGCTCCAGTAGCTTATTGAACACATAAAGTGCTGTTAATGCCAGGTGTTACCGCTGTGGTGAGCTGCCAGCTTACCCGCAGCACGGCGTGTGGCCGTGCAGGGGAACAGCAGCTGAGAGACACCTGCTGAGAGGGAAAAAACTTGAGAATTAAAACAAAGCAAACCTAGTCTTTAATTTAAGGGCCATCCCTATTCTGGCAGAGGACGATCCCCCAGCTGAGGGAGCACAGCCTGCTGCTCCTGCTCATGGGCTCGGCAGATGTACCAGACCAGTGTGTTCATACGGATGAGAGGCAGCAAACGCTTTGGGAGACCAAGCAAGACATTCAGGGGAGGACTTGAGGGGCAGGAAACCATGTTCTCCTTGATTAGGAGTGATGCTGGTTGTTGCAGATGGAGTTTTCATTGCTGAGAGATCAGAATGTCTTGAGAAACCAGCAAAGTGCTATTACTGCCTTTTGGCATTTGAGGAGAGATGGACACAGAGGCTCATTCACCATGGGTGATCTGCCAGCAGTGCATGGCAGGCAGCCCGAGCCTTTATTCTAGCTTAGGACTCTGGCCGTCTGTACCGAGAGCAGTCCTTAAGCTAAAAATAATCTCTTGGTTTCTGGGAACAACACAGAGTGGTTGAGATTTATCTTTGAGATTTTTGTTGGAAACCCAAAAGATAAAGGGCACAGCTTTCACCTGCTGTGGAGCACATTTGGGTTTGCAAGGAGCCCAGCTCTTCACGGGCTGTTTGGCAGTACGGCCCCCACCTCCCTCCCCAGTCCCTCCACAGCCGCCAGCACTTGTCCCTGGGCTGTAACAAGAAGTAAGTTACGGTAATCACTATCAGATGATGCTGCAAACATTTCAGCAGTAAGGTCACGATATGTTTTCTCATCCTAATGCCTTTTGCTTGATGGAGAGGGTGGGCTGGGGATGTTCAAGCCAGCTCAAATGCTTGACAGTTCCCACACACTGAGCTTCCTTTTTAACACCCACGTGCCCTGCTTTGCTTTTTCATTGGTATAGCATCAATTAAATATCAGGGGAAAATGAGGTTTATATCTGCTGGTGAAGTAAGTGTCATATGACATCAATTAGGGATCTTGTACTATGAGTCTTCAGAATTAAAATAAAAATCACAGTAAATGCATGAAGAGTGTAGCAAAGGGAGCAGAGATAGACAGTAAATGTGTGGGATTAGGCTTGTGACTGCTGAGTTGTTATGACTATTTTTTCTTTCTACTCTTTTCTGCACCTTTCCATCTCAAATGAATCCGTGTGCCTTGTCGATCGTCATCCATTTTGCAAGGCGAGAAACTGGAAGCCTTATCTGCTGACTGCCCTGGAGCATGTGTTTTCACTTGTCTTGTTTCTCTTCCTTCAAAACACCCCTGATTTCCCATCAGGCAGGCAGTGCTGCGGCACTTCCTGTGCACGGGGAGTCTTACTGGGGAGGACTTTGCACAGAGGCCTTCACAGACGGTTGGGTTAAACTTGACCAAAACTTAATGCAGAACAGCCACGTTCTTGGAAGACTTAGGTGCCTGACTGTCCTTAACCCTGCTAGAGGCCAAACTGCATCTTAGCTGCCCAAATGTCTTTATGCATCCTGGACTGATGAGTCTTTATCAGTTTTGTGAAAGCCATTTCAAGTGGGAATCGATTCACCGGGAGTGGGTGCAAGGAAGACGGAGATTAGGGCTCCTTGGATGAGGAGGGGACCAGCTGTGTCTTCATTCCCTTGTGTCTTCATCCTTGACTTGTCTGTGGGGAGGGGGCAAGTCAGTTGCTGAGGAAGCCAGTCCCTCTTCACTTATCTTCAAAAATATTCATTGCTAAAACTAAAGTTACAGACAATTAATCTCTTCCTTGAAAGCCTTGGAGAAATACTGATATTTAGGGTCAGAAGATCTTAAGAGCTTTCCTCCCCCTTGTAGGTAGCATCAGCCATAGATCTTTACTTGGAAACTTTATGGTTTTTGCTTAGGTTGCTTTCTGAATAACACTCATCTCATTTATAAGTTAGGTGGGATCAAGACTGTGTCCTGATCAGGTTTTCCAATGCTTAGGTCCTCCCCCAGCATAATGTGTGTGTAGTCTTTTAAATCCCCTTTGAAATCTGAAATAGTTATGTCACATGGTGACCAGTTATAACAAAGACCTATACCTATGCCAAGAACCTGCTGTCTTCTTGGGTCATCTCAGTTCCCATTCACTGGATCTGATAATGCCCTTTTCCCTATTACTTGGCATTTTCCCCTCAGCAAAACGATGTTTTAGCTATCAGTTTCTCATGTCTTTCCTTTGTGATTAAATCTCCTGGGGAAGCAGATTTTCCTAAGGATTCTTTTTTTTATATGAAAATGGATAGGTTTAAAATCAGAGCAGCTAAACCAAAGCTGGGATTGCAATCCAGGGTGTGATCCTGGCCCCTGACCATGATGCTGTTCCAGGAGGGCAAGATTTCGTCCAGGTCTGTGGCTCACAGTTGTCCTTGTTGATGGCAGCAAAATACGCACTTGAATTTGCAAAGTGAAAATTTACTGCCAGTAACCTACCCTGAGCTTTTTAAATCTTACTTTCTGGGCTGTATTTATTTATGTCATTTTATGAAAAATGCATTCCATGCTCATATGAAATGTGAGCATCCCTTTATGCCTGCTGCCTGATGTACTTTAATTTGCCTTCCTGTGGAGAGAGGAATTTGCCTTCCTGATTCTATTTTATTTTATTTTTTTCTGACAGAAAGTTGTCTTTTTGACGGGAGAGATCAAATATATTTGGGTTAGCTTGAGGGAAACAGCCAAGCTTAGACTAGGTGTTCTCATGTATGTGAGGATGTCTACGAAAATCTAATTGCTAACTCATGTAACAAGGGCACCCAGGGAAAGCCAGATGGTGCCCGGTGATGGGGAGCTATTGCCTGCAGGGTTGCTCCTGGCATCCTCGCACTGGTGAATGTCTCCGTTCCATCTGTGGGAAGCCATCCTCTGTCTGGGCAGCAGGCGCTCTGGTCTGTCTTCAGTCTCCTCCCCAGGCTGGGAGTATTATTTGGGAAATACTTTTTCCTTTTTTTTTTTTTTTTTTTTTTTTTTTTGTGGGTTAAGAACTCAAAAATACTGAAGACATATTTTTAGGGATCAGGAACATAGTACTGGTAAGCAAATCCATTTTGATTTTACTTGACCTACTACATTTTCCTTATGCTACAAGAAGATTTGCTGGTGTCTGTTATAAAAAGCCAGAAAGGAAGAAAGTCCCTTTCTGTTGACAGAGGTAAATGCTGAGTAACTCTACTGAGGTATTTTGTTCATCCAGCTTAGACAGATGATCTCATCTAATGTAACCATCGTATCTAGCTTTGCGTTTTCGCTGGGAGCTGAGGAGCACTCATCCCTCCGCCTGTGTGAGCCAGTGCGGGACAGGGAGGGCTGTAGGGAGCATTGCCCGTGCACTCCACGCAAGTGCTGCAGGAGAAAACCACTCAACTTGTGTGGTTTAAAGCATTTGGGGACTGAAGCGATTTACTAATCTATTGATGAGATGTAAACAACTGGCCATCAGTGAAGAACCAGGATCGTTATGAGCAACCCAGCAGGTAAACCCCAGTGCTAGATGCTTACAAAATGTTGATAAGCACCCACAGGTTTCAAAACATCCTTCTGTACCTGATCCCCACCCAAGGCCAAATCCTGCGTGTGTGCACACACGCACACATACACACGCAGTCAGTGCACAGCCACTTCTCCTCCAGGAGGGTGGGTTCCCCATTTGCACACCCCAGTGCTGGCACCCAGTGCTGGCACCCTGCTATCCTGGCAAAGGTACTTTGTTTACAGAGCGATCCCAGTCACCGAAGGTTTTTGTGTGGCATGTCAGTAAGGCAAGGCAGCAGCCATCGGGCACTGTGCTTCCTGGTCCAGGGAGGTCCCTGAGGCCTGTCCAGCCTCCTGCTTATTGGCAGAGGAAGCTGGGGAGAAGCTCTCTGCTTTCCTGATGACAGGAAGAAAAGTCCTGGAAACAGTAGCAGGAGAGGCAGGTTGGCTGGCTGTCTGGCGGTTGAGAGGAAGAAGAGTCTGTTCTTTCCTTTTTGCAGGAAAAATTGCTGTCTAGAAGAGGGGTTAGAAGCCTGGGGCTTGCATCCTTGCATCAGAGCCTGGGCCAGGGAAGATGCTCGAGGCTGTGTCCGGCTGTGCATGGGTCTGGGAGAGCCGATCTGCCGTGTGGGTGGTTGCTTACTTGGGAGCCATGCGTGCTGCATTGCTGAACAGAGGGAAGAAAACCCCCCAACGCCTGCCTGCTTCTGCTGGGCCCTTCCCCAGGCTGGAGCCAGCTGTGGTGAGGGGCCGGAGCCATGCTTTTGCGTGCGCAATAGCTTTCGCTGGGTGCCTCTCTTCAGGTTATGGCCTCTCTGCCAGCCCTGGCAGCTGCGGCCAGTGGCATGGCAGCAAACGCGGGCAGCCCCAGCGAGCCCTTCTGCAGAGCCAGACCCTTCCGCGCGGTGTGCAGGTGCCTCTCTGGTGTCTGCAGACGAAGAAAGCTCAGAGGAAGATGGGACTCTAGGTCTGCTTTTCAAAATGACTGCTAATTTCATGTTTTCAATCTAGCAAGGAGTGTGTTCTCTGCAATGACAACTCACAGCATCCAAACATTTTCGGCAGCCCCAGCGAGCCCTTCTGCAGAGCCAGACCCTTCCGCGCGGTGTGCAGGTGCCTCTCTGGTGTCTGCAGACGAAGAAAGCTCAGAGGAAGATGGGACTCTAGGTCTGCTTTTCAAAATGACTGCTAATTTCATGTTTTCAATCTAGCAAGGAGTGTGTTCTCTGCAATGACAACTCACAGCATCCAAACATTTTCCCGGCTGCCCGTGAGCTGCTTCCTTGGTGCTTGCTGCCTGGGGAGCTGGGAGGTGCATGTTGGCTGCTGTGTGCTCAGGGAGTTCCTCGCTCACTGCAGGCACAGCTGAAGGCTCGGGGACACGGGCAGTTTCCCCAGAGGGTGGAGGAAGCCAGTGGCACCATGGTCCCCTCTCTGTCTCCCCTCTCCCTGCAGGCAGGGGCAGCCTTGAAGGGGACGAGCCTCCTCCTGTGCCCCAGCCTGGTCTGCCCCTCATGGGTTGAATTTGAGCTGGGAGCACCAGGGATACAGACAGCTGCCCTGGCGCTTTGCCTGCTCAGACAGAAGCATGGCTTTGGGTGCTCTAAACCTTGCTGGTGACAGGAGGATGCGCCCTGCCCTGCCGCTGCGGGCTGTCCCCAAGACCACCCTTTCCATTCCCCGTCCTTCTCCCACCCACTCACCCTCCCTCCTCAGCTCCTAGAAAGCCTTCAAAGAAATCTTGGCATTTTTAAAGGGCATTTTCTCCCCCAGCTGACATGTTAGCACTAATCTGGGGACAAACATCTGCATTTATAGGAAGAAAATGAAGACTCGGCTCCCACTCAGCAGCATAATGTGAGAGGCTGTTCCTGGCGTGCTGGGGATGCTGCAGGGATTCTTTACTGGACAAAGAGGCAATTGATGAACTAGGTCATGGCGGGAGGAGATGGTACGTGGGAAAAGCACTGAACAGAGAGGCCTCTGACAAGGAAACCATTCCCTGTGGAAGAGGCAGCCCCAGGCAGCCTGCCTTGCCCGAGGGGATCTGTCCGCCTGTGCCCAGGCCACCCAGCAGGCAGGAGAGACTGGAAGGTGGCTGGGGACCAGGGCACCTGCGGGTGTGCTGCTCTGCTGGGGAAAGGCTCCTCTTTCTTTTGTTACTGAAGGGTGCTCAAGTGGAGGGAGAGGCTTTCAGAGCTGCTGGGTGGGTGTTTATAGTGGCTAGAGCAGCAGTTGGGGGTGCTTGCCACAGCTCTGCCAGTAAGTGACGGCCACTCTGTGGTGAGGCTGTGGCTTGCTATGTTCCTGCTTTGCCACACAGCAGGAGAGGGCAAACCTGTGTCCCAGGATTGGGAGCAGATGTGGGTAAACTCCAAAGATGGGTCCGATGCTCAGGATGACCCTTTGCCATGCCTTCTCCATGTTTCCTTGGTGTCTTGGGGTCAGCAGGATCCATCAGACCCTGTCAGCATCTCCTTATGTCCTGGCCAGTTGTGCAAGATGTGGAGGAGCAATTCTGTGTCTCGCTGGCTGAGTGTGAAGCACCACTTACTTGGCCTGGAGCTGCAGTACTTCCTGTGCTGGCCCTCCGGCCCCTCGCCCCTCTATGCTGAGCATGGCCTTGGGCAATAAAAGCCCTTTGCTACACCCTACCACCAGCTTGTGCTGATGCCTTGTCCTGCTGCATCCATGCCGCAAGCCCTACCAAAGCCAGGCTGTTTTGCACACTAGAGAGAGAGATCCTTGCAAAATCTGGATAAATCGTCCCTGTGGGAAGGTAATGCTGTCAGTGACACAGCCAGAGCAGGGTGGCTTTAGCAGCGCTGAGTGTGATTGATGTGAATCCTGTCTCCTGCTTTTGCATGAGCCTTTTCTTCCCTTGTGCCAGTGCGTGGCGGCTGGGTGCAGGCTGGATGGGAGGGGGCCCAGCACGGCTGCGTTTCAGATGGTGCTGGCTGTCAGGAGCAGTGATCGTCCCAAGGCAAAAACCATGCAGGTCCATGCAGCAGCATCCCGTCTTGGGGTGTTCCTTGGTTGCCTGTCCTTGTGTCAGCAACATGTGCTGCAGGGTGCATCATCTCGGTGCTTCATCTCCTCTTCCTCTGTTCCTGAGGCTTTGTACAGGCCTGGTCTCTAGTGCAGGTATTTGTTTGATGTCCAAATGCTGCTGTTGGCTCACTTTCAAATACACTGTGTTTTAGCTGCTGCCCCATGATGTGCGAGGCGGGGCTGATTGCACCGGAGCCCTCCGGCCCCATGCAGTTCTACGGTGAGTCCTCCGACACCTACTACCAGGTGGACCGCTGGCAGAGGCTGCGCACGGCTGTCAGGAAGCTGGAGTTCTGGGAAAACTTCAATGCTGAGCTGATAGGCAGCGGCTTCTTCTCCAAGGTCTACAAGGTAAACTGACATGCAAGCAGCCCGCAACCTGTGAGAGAGCAGCTAAGCAGCTGCTGAGGCTGTGCCTCACCTGAGGAATGTGTCCCTGAGCTTATTTCCTCATCTTCATACCTCCCAGCTCACTCTGGCAAGTTGGAAGGGGCGAGGGAGGAAAGAACACCCCTCTGTGCACCTAGCACATCGCCTTTGGTGCACATCTCCCCTTCCATAATGAAAAAGGAGATGGGAGGACTCAGTCAATCAATGTTCATTGATAGTGTCATCTAGCCATGCAACAGGCTTGTCAGGGAGCTAAACTGGGTATTGGATGAGATTAGGGGATATTTATGCTCTGTGCAGGTTTTGTTGTCAAAACTGTAGCAAAATATATAGAGAAAAATAATGTAAAATTAAGCTGTGTGTGTCTCCCAGAATACCTGCCACCCACACCCTGTGGAGATGCCAGCGCTGTCACCCCTCTCTGGCTGCTGCCCCGTGTTGTGGTGATGCTGGGGAAGGGCAGGGAACCTGGGGCTGCGACAGGCTGCTGGTCCGTCCACTTCTACCTCTGCTGCCTTCATGCCAGGAGACTCATGGCTTCCTGCAAGCCAGTGCATGATGTGGATGGTGTGTCACCACAGCAAAACTGCTTTTCTTGCTGGAGCTGTGTGAGTCACTCCCTGCACCAAGCTCCACTGGTGTGGGAGTTTAATCGTCTCTAAGCGAGCACAGGATCTGGGGTGCTGCTCGCTTTGCTCCCCCTCAGATGCTGCTCCTCCACCCAGGAGTGCCACTGCTTATTTGGGGAGAGTGGATGGGGCTTGGGGCTCTTTTCCTGC
>JMFS01034228.1:0-12502 GCA_000699545.1 Podiceps cristatus
CCCGCTCTGCCGGAATAAAAGATCTACCCGCCAAAACAGTCCCCCCAAAAGGAAACACTTTTGGTGGTTTTGCTCATTGCAAAATTCCTGTCGAAGGATGCAACAGCAGTGCCTGTTTCTGGTGAAAAAAGTCGTAATTGCGAGGTGACACTCGCACACCTCTGCACCATAAAGTAACCGTCCTGGCTCCCCGGGGGTGCACCGTGCTCGTTGGGGCTTCCCTGCCGTAAGGAGGCTATAGGAAGGACGGTGTTTCCTAAACGTCACCTAACTGGTAAAAGGCACTTACATGCCTCTGCCCACCCCTATATACTGCCCTGCAAACACACCGTGACCTTGTTCTAGTCGGGAAGTAAACGTTATGCATCTCATCAGATAGAAATAAAAATGCGCGTGAGCCAGAGTAGCTTTTACGACAATGCCGCTTGGCTCTTTCACTGAAGTAGAGGCCAGTGCTGCTTTTGAACACTGGGGCAAAAGGAAGAGGTTGCTAGATATCACTCATCTCTGGTGGCTCTTCGTCTTACTGCAAAAAGGTGACACGTTCAGGTAAAAGGAATTGCTTTAGGTATTTCTACCTTCCACTGGCTACGAACAGCAAGAAGAAGGCATGCAGCCAAGCCCTGGTTGGAGGATCACTGTGCATGGTTGCAACTGACTTTGATGCTGTAAATGCATCTAAGAGTTTTGACAGCCAGCAATGTTTTAACCTAGCTAATGCTGAAGGGGAAAGCAGAAGCCTTGCCCAGAGCAGTGTGCCTGCACATGGTAAACATCTCACTTGGTGATGAACAGTTTGTCTCCAGGAAGGGTGTGGGACTGGGATATGAATAGACAGGGGCTGACAGCACCTCTTACTGTCTTGGATTACGTGTAATTATCTTTCCACTTTTTACTGCTATAAAACCTGCAGTGTTTGGCTGAAAACATTTGTTAGTGGGCATACGTTTTAATTTTTTTTTCTTTTTCCCCCAAGTGTCTCACAGACCTTTTAAACGATTTCAAGGAGGCCATGTTCAAGAAGAGCCCCTGTCTTTCCTCTTGACTTTCCTCAAGTCTCATGGTAGATTTTTTTCATCTCACCAGAGGAAAAGCTCTTCCAACACTGACTTTTAAAAAAAAAAAACTGGTTATTTTTGCTTAACTGTTTCTGTATGAGCAACAACATCATATGATTTTTTGAAGCTAGCTAAGTAATGCAGTCTGGATTTCCAAACTGTAGTCACCACTAAACTAGGAAGAAAGCAACCCACAAGTCGTTGAGTAAGTTTTAATTAATATGTTCAAATACTATTCCTCAAAGGTGTTATATGAACAGAAAAAACAAAACATTTATGAAAAGCTATGGGAGAAATTATCCATGCAGAAGCCAGAACATATCCAGTTTATAATTAAAGAAAAAAGTATATTTTCTGACAGAAGTTAAGGGTACTGTATAACAGTATACTGTACATAGCTATACATAACATGGCTTAAATAAGTAAGAGACGGTTTCTATTGCATTTCTATAGGAATCATCAACATTGTCACAAAATTACTACCAGATTTGCTGCAGACCCTCTAAATTTTGTCTAGCCTAATTGAGTATTCATGATTATACATATTTTTCCTACACAACTGCTTACTTTTTTGTTGTCTCTATGTAAAGCCTTGATACCTCTCACTGCTAAATATGTTTACTTTAACAAGGGAAAATTGATCTCTGTTCTATCTCATCAGTTAGTTTTAAGTCATGACAAGTCTTTACCCATTGCCATTGTGGTTATCCAATTTCCTGAATCCTGTGACTACGTTTGGAGACTTCCCAAACTTTTGAAGATGTAAATCATGTCCACTTCACCAATCCCTCCACTTCTGTAGTGACATTCTTCTAAGAGCTGTGCAGTATTGTATAGTGACTGATACTTTGTATTCATCCAAGTATCTGCTCCTTATCCCTGAAAATAAACGAGAGCTCTTCTAAGCCCTGAGTAAAGTTCATTGTCCTGTTGCTCTTGAAAGCAATTTTATGCCTTTAAAAAATGCGCTATATGTTCCTAAACCATGTCTCAGTTAATATTAGGTAGTGTCCCATAGCAAAGTTATCTACTAGTTGCTCTATTTCTTTTGCTTCTGTCTCTGCAAGTAAATGTTCTTTATCAGTTTATTCTTTCTGAAAAAATCTTTCTGTGTGTACCTTCACCAAACCTGAAGTGGCTAATCTGGGGAAAGAAATCACTCCTTACTGGAAGTCTGACGTCTGTAGGGCGTTAAGCAGAAGCAGAGGATGCAAAAACTCTCTCCAGAAATCTTGGGGGAAAAGCTATTTCGGAAGTAAAACCTCAAGACCTTCAGAGTGCAGTTCATTGATCTTCCACTAACACTTTTTAATCCAGAAAAAAGCACCCAAACAAAACCAAAATACACATTAAGTGAATACTTAGTGAAGTGATGTGGCACTCAACCATACCCTTGCCAGCTGTGATCTCATTAAAGCTCACAAGTTGAGTAAGGCTTGGCCTGATCAGTAATTGAAAAGGTCATCTCTCAGGAAAATCTTTCAAGATGCTGCAAAATTTTGGTTTGGTGATTCAGTAGATGGCACTTTTCCTTTTGGAAAAAAAAAATATATCCTATATCTCAGCCCAGTGTTACAGATAGAATGACCTGAACACACATCCAAAGCAGTGATTTTATCATACTGTTTTATTTATGCTATTTATTTTATGTATGGAATCACAAAGAGAGTTGGAAACTACACCAGAAATCATGAGTAATCATAAAATGTCCATGAATCATGGAAATATTTTTTATGAGAATCGGCCAGACCAGTCATATCAGGAGTACAGAAATATAATTAGTTTTAAATTTACTCACTTCTTTCTTATTAAAAAACCAAAATAATACAAAAAACCAAACCAACAAACAAAAAAAAGCACCTCATCTACTTGAGAGGCACTGATACATTACCATAAAATTTCATACTTACTCTTGTATGAGAATAGAAACCAACTGAAAACTTCACAAATTATATATGTAGAACTATATCCTACTTTCCCCAAGTCGTTAGTATTTCAGATAGACAAATTAAAAATTAATTTGCTGTTGCCTGTTGAAGGTGTTTTGTTTGGGATTTGTGCTATTTATCAAAGGTAAAAGTTGAACGAAGTCTTCTAGGTCAATTAAAACATTTTTAATCTGAATGTTCTGATTTAAACATTTTCAAACTTTTCAAACAAAATTAAAGAATATACAAAGCAAAAAGATACCTAGCTGAACTAACTAATTTTGAGAATGATAAAATAAAACCTTAATTTATTTTCTATTCATCTTTTGAATTTGTCCCTAAAGGAAATATTCCACATCCAAGAGAGGGAACCACTGAAACAGTAAACCTATCTTTTTCCTCCCAAATGGAATTGTGGAAGAAAGCTTAATTCAATTGCCGCAGGCTTGCATATTGGACTAATTGCATATTGCATAATTAGAATATTCATTGAAATCTTAAAAATTAATCATAAGTTAAATTAAAACAACGGGTTAAGCTATAGTACAATGGAATTAACTTAAATTCCAGGTTAAACTTGTTAAACACAAGTTTTCATCTTTTATCTTTTCTATCCTAAAAAGAATAGTGGACTAATCTCTTTTCAAAATGCTCCCATATTTAACTGAATACAATGTTCTTTTCTTAGTTTTTAACCAGTTCTTTAACAGTTATGCTGAAGAAGTCACACTGGCTGCTTACACTTCAAACTATAGAGTTGTAGTTCATTTGGATAGAGGTCGAAAGACTCTTTAGTTAAAGGTAAAAATTAAAAGTACTTTCTGAAGTGTGGCATAATTAAATGCTGTTATGTTATCTCACTTCTTTAAAAACAAGTTATTTCCTTAAAAATAAGATCTCATGAAATAAGCTACATACTTCTGAATTAAGTTGGCTCATGTACAGACAGTAACTAGCAAACATAATGGAAGCCAGGGTTAAGTCAAAATCACCCTTTGCACCAAATTCTTGTCTTCTCCAACCTTTTTCTTCTTGATATTTATTTAAAATCAGGCATACCATATGTATAGTATGAAACTTGTCATATCATGCTTTCAGTCAAGTGCACGATTCACATATATTTCTCATAAGGATTTACGTATTCGTAAAGGTGGTAGAGGGCTGATTATTTCTAAAGCAGAACCCTAAGCATGGAGCTAAGGTTTTAAGAAAAGGAACAGGAAGCTTAGAGTATATTATTCTCCTTTAGAAGTAAAAGTAGAACAGAGTTTTATGGAATCCAAATGTATTTTCATTGCATGTTGTCTGTAATGTGTATAATCAGGGTTGTGGTAAGTGTTACTTTTCTTATCTGGCAAATCCTATGTTGAATGATGTTGTGGAAAGAAATTACTTAGTTATTTTGGCCTAACTTAAAAAAAATATATGAAGAGTTTCTCTATTAAATATGAATAAAATGTATCCCATCCATAACTCATGTTTAATTCTGCTCGGGATTGAGTGTCACTTTAGTTAACACGGTTCAAGCAAAAATCTGTAAAATGTCTCTGTATTGGAATGCCAGCTCCCAAGATTTATTACCACTTCACAGGGAAATAAGAAATTCTACCTAGCTGGAAGATAAACTTGCTGAAACTAAGTCCTCTTTGAACCATTTGTGTCCTATCAGGCTTCCTTGGTAAGCTGTGAAACAACCATAGCAAATGAACCATCCTCTGTCTAGGGTATTCCCCAGGCACTAAATTGCAGTGGGCTTTTTTTCTGTCAAATTTTAACTAGTGATATTTCTCAAAAAATGTCAAAAGCTCTGAAAAGTACACAAGAGAAAGAATTTAAATTATTTATTTTCTGCAAACTACTCCCTCAGTACCTAGATAAAGAAATGGAACATTTTACTAAAAATAAAATAAATTAAAAAAAAGTATCAGTTATATCTGTGACTTGTTTGAATTCAATAAAGATTCAGTTTTCAGCATAAAATTCAACAAAGTACATCCTATACATTTAGTAAGACAGGATAATAAAATCAAATTCAGAGTACGAGTAGCTAGAGGGGTTGTGATATTATGAACTTTGTCCAAGTTGTTTGAACTTTGTCCATTCATACTATACAATGGCTTCAAACTTTGTGTAAATAATTCTCTGTGCAATGCTTTGACTTGACAATGACTCACTAAATTGGTGAGTAAAAAAAATTTATTAATTTAATGTGGGAGAATAAGAAAACTGAACTATATGCATATACATCCTTGAAAGATGCAGAAGTGTATTTGCTGTTACAGTATACACTCAGTTCAATGTCCATTCTTTTGGCAGAGAGAATTAACAAAAATGGCTGTCTTAATGCAAATAGATAGAATATTATATATGACAAAAAAATGAATAGGAATTGGGTCAGGGAAGGAAAAACATGATTATACTCTGCTTACTGCATCTCTCTTGCAAATATCCATCAAAATGTTTTTAAAGTATAGGAATAATGGGATATAAAATATATTTTTTTTCTCTGTTGAATACACTCTGTATAATTGCTTGGAAAGAGTAGAAGTTTATTTTTTTCTGTTTAAAATTGAAAAGCAAGCAGGTGGTAAGACTGTAAGGAGAATGGTGGCTGAATATGTTTCCACAGTGATCCTAAAGCAATAATTTATACTAGTCATTCCTTATGTTTGTTTTTCAAACTCAGTTACTGGAAGTTATATACTTAATCTAATTTTACCAAGATTATTTTTTTGTTTACTGGTTAACTGTCAGCCAACAAACTAGTGCCTTTTTTTTCACTACAGAGCAATTGGTTGGTGTCAGATGCAAAGTATTTCCTGTGGAGGAATATCCCTTTACTGCTGGCATTCACTTCAGTAGTAGGTTATTGCAAACATCTGGAGCACACAAGAAAAACACTGTCTGGATTCTGTCCTAAAGCACCTCGGTCAGCATAGTCCAAGAAAGAGAATTAACAGATTAAATGAATAACCCAAGCATGGAAAAGGACTAGAGTACCGTAGCAAGAATACAAAGGTAAAAAAATGCAATTCTTTAACTTATAGGCCTACAGTGGATTTATACAGCCTCTATCTCAAAGCCCACTCCAGCTACTGCAATTAAAAACCTATTTTTTTCTGTGTCATACACTATAAAGCAAAGGTGAACACTGACACTTTCAAGGCTTTCATTTTACATTGATGAGTTATCTATCGACAGACAATGAGTCTCTGCCACTTCCTTTCCTATTCCCCAGATTCAAATTATGTTAAAGGCCGTGGTACAAACTAAGAGAAAGAAGGCAGAAACATAAACGGGAAGGATCCATTACTCACCGATGAACATACGACTGGATCACATGAGTGCCAAGTAGTCCCTTGAGATACTGACTGTTCTCCAAGTGATGGCGTGAGAACACGTTGGTTCTGTCCATGCCTTGCTGAACTGGGCCCATATCATTAGAGACCCAAGCACCAGCCAGAATCTTCTAAACTATAGAAAAATATTCCCATATTTCACTCCTAAATTCGGATAATTATAATGGAAAATATGTGATATTTCCATTATTCAATGTTCACTAATTATTATATAATGTAATGTCATCTGTTATTAATTTGGACATTAATGCTTCTCCACTATTTTTTTTTTTATTATTTTAAACAATATTTTCTATGGAAAAATCTTCTTACAAATTCCCACAATCAATTTACCTGGAATCAGTCACATCATTTCCAGCAGTCTCTCAGGACCTATGACCTGTCTTTAAACTGTCAGTTGCACAGTGGCACATACAAGTATGTACATTTTATCTAATGCTTCTTTGAGAAGTGAAGTCAGGTATCTTCAAGGAAGTAATATTTTCAGTGGATATCTGAGTGTCTCATCCACCAGTCGTTCAAACAAAGTGGCTATTCTTGCTTACCTCAGCGTTGAATTTGTTCCGGAGCATTCGCAGTTCTCTGCAGCTGTGCTGGGAAAACTCACATCTCCACTTCTCCCTAGGTAAGAACTATTACAAACAGAAATCTTCAGCATCAAGTGGGTGCCGTTTACTTCCTTGGTAATTACCACCGGTCCATTTTTAGCTACTGATTCACAAAAAAAGAGCTCTAGAGTCTATGCACTCTGGATTGTAATCCCAGCTGAAAGGTACAAAACCAATGCAGTGACAAAGCTGTAACTTTTTCATGACCTTGAATGTCTGTTTTCTTTCAAAACAGTGGAATAGTTTCTGATCTTTTTAGCAAGCACGAGCAAAAATTAGTAGCCCTCAGGTAACAGCAAAAGGCAGTTCCACCTTACTCTTTTTTAGGGTTTGGTTTGGTTTGGTATTTTGGGTTTTTGTTGTTTTGTTTTTGATTTTGTTTTTTAAAAAACAAACACACAAAAAACAAACAAAAAAACAGCTCCCCCCCCCCCAAAAAAAACCCAACAAAAAAAACCAACCAAAAAAACCCCATAACAGAATGTAAGGTTGCAAAAGCTTAGGAAGAGAATCCAGATTAGACTGAATTTTTCCATTCAAGTACAGACTGGTTGTTTGAGAAGGCGAGCCATTAAACACTTGATTATTAGGTAACGTGTAGAGAGAAAACCAAGCTTGTTCTAACTTCAGAAAAGTCCCCGTAATTAAACTTACAACTAACATGCTTGACTCACATTACCTGAAGGCCTGATCCACAGTCTACAATTTTCCTTTAAAAAATTAGACAGTTTGGTCTAAACATCTGTAAAAGTATTTGGTGACATCTCTTCGGTATGTCCAATCTTGCCTTTTAGCAGAAAGATACAACTACGAAAGTCAGATCACAAGAAGACTATGTATCTTAGTTCCCCTGGGATGTGCTTTGTTTTTATGCTACTGTCATTTGGTTCCGTGGTAATTCAATATCAGACACAGGTTACTGGGCTAAAAGGACCTTATGTCGTAATATACATATGCTTCTGTTCCTGAGGTCTCAACCCATACAATCACTCTAAAATTATACTGTTGAATACTTCCTATATAGCCAATAACTGCGCCTAAATTACTTTTGATACTGGTATCAAGTACCCTATTTAAAAAACTGCTGTATAGATCTCCTAGATTGATATTTGTTTAGTATCAAAAAATACTAAATTTAATTAACATGGAATATTCTTGCTTTAGAAGATCTTACATAGAATAACTCTGATCTGAAAAGAACTTTAAAAAGAGTTAGCACAGTGAATAAAAATAAATTCCCACATATCATTTACAGTCTGAAAAGTGGGGAAAATCCCGGGGTTTGTCCCTTGCTTTAAAATATGCATTGTTTTTTGTAGGAGCAGCAAACCTAGGCGGCTCTGATATGCAGAGATTAGTAAATGAAGAACAATCTGAATTTTCTTTGGCTCTTGCTGTTGCTTGCTTAACATTTGAAAATACCTTATTTATGTTATTAGCACCATTTTGAAGTTTCTTACACCAACTCAGATTTCATCCAGAAATAAAATGGTAAAGATCAGAAGGCTCAATATAAACATATTCATTTGTGTCTCTCTGATAATTTCCATTCTTTTTTCTGCACTTGAAAAATAATGCATCAGCCTGACAAACTCAATAAGACCCATTTAGTATAATTTACCTTTGTAAATTTGTGACATCAACAACCTTGTCAGTATTTGAATTAAAAAACAATCAGTCAAATAAACAAACAACAAAGCAAGAGCTACAAAGCATTCTATAAACTTCTTAAAACTCTGTTCAATTTTGCAAATTGTTTG
This sequence comes from Podiceps cristatus, assembly GCA_000699545.1. NCBI lineage: Eukaryota > Metazoa > Chordata > Aves > Podicipediformes > Podicipedidae > Podiceps > Podiceps cristatus. Next base: position 8,714 of record JMFS01034228.1, read on the forward strand.
GAGTGAAGTGTTGATTAAAGTTTCCATAAATATTTTAGAGCATTGACCTTCTACTTTGGAAGTTGCTTAAACTAGAGGAACTGAAATCAAACACAATCCTAAACCGGTGTAATCTGATAAAATGAACGATCAAGTCAACAGTTTAGCCACTTCACAGCTAGTTTGGCCTGCCTTAGCCTACTACTGAAAACCTCTCTTCTTTCTCTATGAAGTTCAAAGGAATTGTTTTGCTTTGACAGATGCTGGAATCTATTATCCTATCCCCAAATTTCCATGTGATTGTACCTTCTCTTAAATTCATATGTAAATCCAATTTTTACAGAAATTCCTGGACTGATTACTTGCATTGGTGATTTTGGGATCCAAACATATAGTGGTTTCTTAAGAATTTGCTACTGCACAAAGCAAGTAATCTAAGTACAAAGGGGTGATGCCTTTAAAAAGTTTGGGTTTACATGATCAATCCTGTTTATATAAGAGCCAAAGGGTGACCCGAGTTCTCAAGGTCCATCAGATGAAGCATCCTTCTTCCAGATTTATAGAAAGGGTGTTCTCATAGAGCACCTCCAAATCAAGACAGAAGTCCTTTTACTGTTGTGCAGGTTATGTAAGGGAGTTAATTCACCTATGTAATTTCAATCAGTAGAGTAAGAAACAGACACTTGTAACTTTTGCCTTGTTAAAGATTTTTGACATTCATTTCTGTTTTCTGCAACAGGAAGGATGTAATTATTGTGGTTGTTTATGGAAGAAATGGGGAAAAATGCGTCCCCATTTCCAGGATCCTCTCTAATGATTATTTATTCTAAAGTGTTGAAATTTTTATCAAACCTCGGCTTTCATATGATGTCTTTTGAAGTTGGTAGACTTTCTGATTACTTCAGGTCTATTGTTGTGGTTCAGAGATGTTTTTTGCACGTCACAAATTCTAAGTCTTTTCACTCACCAAGCTAAGGAGTAAAAGATGAGTATAAGCTGTACAATAATCAGAGGTAAATATAAAAAATGATCTCTTTGATTTGGCATTGCTTTTGACAGGACTTCATACACATACAGATACAAAGGCAAGAATCACAAATCATGGTACAAAAAGGGTCTGTGCAGAATGAACTGCCATGGCTCTCTTATGTATATCATTCAAAGTAAGGTGACTCAGCTTTGTTTTTCTACAGCACTGCCGAATCAGGCATTAGAAGGCTTGGTAACTCAGTTTCTGTTTACTTTTTATCTTACAAAAGATACACATGATAAATCATAAGATTCAGAGATTTAAGTTCTTATATTTACTGTAGCTTTTACGTAGTACTTGTTAAAAAATTTACTATCATAACCGTGTTTTAACCACTGCCCTACTCCCTGTTCCTGTGGCAATTAGACACCAGAGGAGTGATTAGAGCCAGATTTTGCACTCCAAGCAAGAGATTCTCATTTACGGGATCAAACGTACACAAGCTCTGGATGCCTATTTAACTGATGTTTACAAACTGGAAACCGGTATTTCTCCAGTTTCGTGACAGCTCAAAACCGCCGCAGCCCCCCTACCTATTGAAAAGTGCCCTATGGACTTGTGAATAGGCCTTGTCACACGGGAGCCGTGTACTGAATCCACTGAGACAGACAAAGAGGCATGACTGTAGCGCTCAGTGAGGCCTAAGGCTGTCTCAGGCCACCAGAGTAAAGAAGGGACAAAGTCCTATTTTGCTACACGTATGCTGGCCCCAGCAGGTGTGCGGTACTTGAAGGCAGGGCTTGAGCAGGAAGTTGGCACCTAATGATGCTGATTCCATCTTCTAGAGTGAGGCTTCTGAGCACCCTTAAGAATAGATATTTAGATTCCTATGAGAGTCAGGAGACTCACATTTGGTTGGTACCTGACAAAAGGTCTGAGTGTGGGAATGAGTGGAAGTGAATATTTACATTCTTGATAATCTCTTTTCCCTTAGCTTCAATGGTTTAAATTTCTGAAATGTTGGAGTTAAAATTTACAAGCTATGCAAAAGCTCAAAATTTGTTTTGCAACAACACATCATCAGTAGGGTAAAACTAACCTGTCCCATGATGGCCTAACCCAACTCACATTCCCTATTAGGGGGTGAACAATCCAGTGCCTGGTGAATTTGTGTTTTAAAGATGTGGATATTTTTAAATTCATGCAATAAGGAACCATCTTTTAAACATATTTTATTCTTAAAACTTTATAATAAGAAATGGAGTTGTATGAAACTAAACAGTTAGTCTGTATTTTTGTCATTTGTGAAACATTTCAGATACTATTGCCATACTCTGATAGGTTCAAAAGTTGAGAGAAATAGTCTCTCAAGTGAGAAGATAGTCTGTCAATCCGGTAAGTATTCTTAAGTATTTGGCTGACACTCTTAATACTAAGTGATAGGAACCATATGAGGACCTAAACAAATAGACATCACTCATTCACTTTTGGCTAAGACCAGACTCACTTCCATTCTTACACTTCTTCTTCTCTTAGATACAAAACGGTTACCAGAGGTGAAAAAGTGTTGGCTCAGTTGTGTCGCAAGATGGGATACTTGGAACTTTCAATATCCTGGCATGTAATTCTTTGGAAGATGTCCAAAGTACTCATGTTTTATTCCAGCTGGCATGTAACATACTCCTGCCACAGTCAAGATCTGAAAAGGTTTAGTGAGGAAATGCATAAAGTTTTCTTGCATCAGACACAGAGGCACTTTTTTTTTTTTTTTTTTTGTAGCACCTACAACAGTACTACTAGCTCCCAAAATTATTTTATTTATCTGTTTTTGCTCCTTTTGACTTGATTCTCATTCAGATGGAATTTTCAATGCTTACAGAGAATAATAAACCTTGAGATTGTGTGTGTCCATATTGTAATTTTTTTTTTTTTTTGAGACTTTTTATATATTGTCTTTGGTTGAGATGAGGTAACACATCAAGAAAATAGATTGATCACAGGTATAAATTTTAATCTATACTAAAAATTGAATTTATACAACCAAAATGACTAAGCTACAATCTTTAACAGCTTTATTGAATAATATCATATACTTTAAATCAAAAGTATTGGCAATCTATGCATGTATTATATCAAATATTGAACAATATACAGAGCAGGCCTTTGACAATGAAAAGCAGGTCATTGCCCTACTCTTCAGGCTATAAAATCATACTAGTACCTCTCCTCCTTATGACCTTATTAACCTTGATTTTTTTTCTACTCAATGTCACACCTTCCTTTCCTAATTCTTCAGGATGTTTCCTTATGAGGCAAAAGATGTGTATCTGAATTTACTCAGGAAGATTTTATGGTCTTCAACATCTTGAGTGAATTCTCTAATCGCTCATAGCCAAAATGTGCAACAGCTTACTGTATCTAGCAATGTTTTAAATCCTCATAGTCCTGCATTGCTCTTGGAAAGACAGACACAATGGCATGCCTTCTCAAGTGGTTCTCTAGACGATGGGAGCTCCTGTTCATTATTCTCATGTGATACAGCCCTGTCCTTAGTATTTCCTTTTGGTTAGCCCTAATCTGTTCTTCTGGGAGCATGGTTATGTGTTTTTTCTCTGTGAAACACAGAAGAGCCCCCCTGCAACTCACAGTGACTTCTGGTCTCCCTTACACAGGTCAGATACCTTGGAGTTGATAGCACAATGCTCAAACCTTTGTTTCTTCACATTTTTCTCAGGAGTTAGACATATTGTCCCCCAGGGGTCTGTCTTGGGTACTCTTTAACATCTTTATCAATGACATCAATGAAGGAATTGAGTGCACCCTCAGCACATTTGCCGATG
>KL263190.1:6318-18629 GCA_000699545.1 Podiceps cristatus
AGCGGGCGCGTCTCCACGTGCTCAGGGACCAGCTTGCAGCCTGCCCGTGGGATGTCCTCCCAATGGCGCAGCACAGCCAGGGCCAGGTGCTCATCCGTCTGCTTCTTCTGACCTGCGTGGGCAAAGCGGGGGCTGAGCCCAGCGAGAACTGGGCAGAGAGACAGCAGGGACAGCAAACAACCCCGTTCCTCTACCCCTGCTCCAAGGGTGCAGAACTGCCGACCAGCTAATTCTATTTCCTTGTGTACACTTTGTCCTTCAGCCAACGTTTCCTAACTCCTCTCTTTCTCCTCCCTCTAACCTGAGCCATTTACAGGAGGTCCAGATCCCCTGCCAGTCTGCCTTTTCCCAGGCTGAACAAGCTCTGTATCCTTTGACCATGTTCCCCTTCTCTTCTGCACCCCTCCTTCATCTTTCTTGAGCACACACGAGCGCGTTGGGAGAGCACCATTGTTTGGGGACACAGTTACATGGAGAATGGCTTCCTAAACCCCGGAAAGGCCAGGGCGGGCTGTCTTCATTGCTCCTTGGGCATACACTTCCAGGAGGAAGTTTTCAAAGGCAGCTTTGGTGATGCTGTGCCACGGGGACCCATGAGCAATTCTGAGAGCAACCCACTGGCCTGGCTGGTCTGTAAGACTCTGGCTAACTGGTCACATACTGGAAGGTCCATTTAAGGTGGTGGATGGAGAGTGATTACAGTGCTGATTTGGAGTGATGGGGCCACTACATCTGTCTCCCATCCTGGATGACGAGGGACACCCCAGACCCCTGCTCCCCTCCACAACCTTCATCCCATGGGGCAGGTACCATTTTCATCCTCAATCTCCGTGGGGCCGGTGAAGACCCTGTTGGCAACTTTCACTCTTCCTCCTGGCCCAAAATGTGGCCCATCCACCTTGCCCTCTTTGCACAGCTTGGACAGGATTTGGGAGGGCTTCATGGGGTCACGCCAGGTGTTATAACCATGTCTGTGAATAGGAAGGCAAGGTCAGTGACGTAGTAGCAAGATTTGGAGGAAAAAGCAATTTTGTTCCCCTCTGCCAGCAAAACAAACACTGCTGTCATGAAGGACCCAGGATTGACAGGGAAAGGATCTGAAGCAGCAAATGTGAAACTTCAGAGCGGACTAGGTCCCTCTCTGCCCCCTCTCTACACTTCTCTGACAACCTTCCACCAGCCCCTGTACTCTGTGCTGGCTCCGACCTGAAATTCCCAGAGCACCCCACTTGACTCCTGATGCTCAGCATCGGTCCTTTGGCACTGCTTCTATTTCAGCTCTGGCCTCACCCCTCTACCCAGTCCCACCAGTGCCCCCCAGTCCTTACAGCCCACTGCAATGCTGCCCTGCTGTGCTGGTCACAAAACCCAGGGTACAGCACAGACTCCTCCATTAGCAGGCAATAAAGGAGGGAGATTCCTGCAGGAGATCTAGGCTTGGTGTGGAAGATGAGACAGGCATGGGCCCAGGCAGAAAGCTGGGCAGGGAAAGCTTTGCTCGTACATGGAGTAAGTCTGTGACACCCCACAAGTAGCCCGGTGCTTGCTGTAGTAGCGGTTCTCCAGATCAATCTTGGTCTCTCCAATGAGGTCGTCAGTGCCCACCAAGTCCCAGTCGTACACCGCCACCGTCAGCATGGACTCCATGGGGAAGGTGGCCTCAATGTCAAAGGATCTAGGCCAGGGGAAAGCGGGTGAGGGGAAAAAGAAAAGCTGTTGAAGGGTTTGGCAGCTACTCAAGACAGAGACATGGGTGAGGTGGGTCTGCTCCAGTCTGTGGACAGTGCAGGACACTCAAGGTAGGGGTTTTAACTAAATCTCTCCACGGGCCGTTTCAGATCCAGCAGCCCTAGACAGGGGGTGGCACAGGGCGATTGCTTGATCTGGATGTCTCAATAGCCCTGAAACCAAGTTTCAAGGTCCAAGGGCTGGCGAGCTTGGCTCAGGCTTAGCTCACCACTTCCAGGTGCAGAAAGGTAACGGGGCTGGGGCAACTCACTTTCCGAAGACAGGGTTCAGCTGCTTGGAGATGTAGTTCTCCTTGTCTTTGATGTCCGTCTTCCCCAGCTTGATGGCAATATAGGGGTCAGCTTTCCCATTGATGTCAGCTGGGTGAAGGTCCGTGGCCTGTGTAGAACAGACAAGATGTATCAGTGTCATCCACAGTAGTGAAGAATTCAGGGATGGCCCTGTTCTCCATCCCTGAGACCATCTGGCCTTGCCTGGCCGTAGGCATGCAGCTAAGCACTTTGGCCCCCCTAAACAGAGCGTCTTCGTTTAAACTGGGGATAAATCCTGCCTTGTGTTAATCCTTGTCCTTATTTGGGGAGGGCTGGGGCTGGCTGTGTCCCCTCAGAGAGACATAACCACAGTCTCCTTTGGCATCTTTCACCAGTGGAAATAAACAGGCTCCTCTGAAGAAATACCCAGAGCAACAACCTGACTGAGATATCAAGAAGACTTTCCCCTTTCCCCTCTTGTTCTCCCCTCTCACTACAATAGGGCAAAGGGCTTCTGGCTTTTCCCCATAAAGGGGGTGAGTATCCCCAAACTCTCCAGTCCCAACCTCTGTCATGGCAGACAACAGCAGATGCCCATGCTCAGACACGTTCAGCCAGTCCCGGTGGTTGGTGGTGCTGACTGGGCCGGTGTCTGCCATAGCAGCCTCAGTCTGTTGGCGATGGATGGGAGACTCGTTACCCCATTGGGCAATGGGATGCAGCACTTGATGGAGAATCAGGCTAGCGGGAAATGTAGCTGAAAGTAGGTAGTATTTGTAAAAGACCGTGACAAGGTGGTGGCAAAGAGCAGCCCAGGTGCTTCTAGCAGGACTGAGACCCCTCTCAAGTGCTTCAGCACCTCACTCACATGCTTGGGGGCACGAGGATGACTAGTTTAGGGGTTAGGAAAGGACTTCCAGAGCACACACCATATAAAGAAGTGTGTGTTAGCTCAGCATGTGTTCAAGGAGACGCCATGCCCTTCAACCAGCTCTACTAGACCCCGCCAGCTCCCATTCGGCTCTGCATGTGCCTCACTGAGGTGTCATGGCTATGTCAGGAACCAGCACCTCACAGTCCAGGCTGATCCAAATTACTCAACTTGAGGTAAGCACTAGGACAGACACGCTGGTCCATCCTACATACCAGAAGAAAGGTCTCTGGATCTGGCAGAAGATCAGATCTGCCTTACTCCCGGTGCTTGGAGCACACAGCTATGGAGACACCATGCAAGTCCCCATCAATGAGTTGCTTCAGTCCTCATGCTGTGTCCTTGTCCCTGATGCACTGAGAGCTAGAAACCAACATCCAGCTTTGGGACACAACATCCAGCTTTGGGACCAGCTCCTGGACGTATGCAAGGGAGCACGGGATCATGCCTTACCACACCACACGGTTATACTCACCCGCACAATATAGACTCGGACCAGCACATTGATGGGGTCGTTGCTGGGGATCCCCTGGAACATGCCGAAGTTGGGGTCGTATCCTGCCTCCTTGGTGATATCATCGGGGAGCGGCACTTTGTAGACACACATGGAGCCCTAGCGCGAGGGAGTGCACAGCCCGATGAGAGTCCTGCTGCCCAGGGGCTCAGGGTGAGCAAACCCATCCCAAACCACCCTTCCTGAGGACCCTGTCAATATCCTTGTTTCTAGCCTTGTTCCAGATCTGGAAAATTCCTCCACCACACAAGCACCTCTTCAGGGTTTGCAACCATGAGCAGAAAAAATGGACAAAGGGAAGGAGGCCTGCAGAGGAATCAAACTAGCAAGGTGCTCGTGGACAGGGGTTGTCGAGAGTAAAATGGACAGGAGGACAAAAGCAATAGGAATAAAAGGGTTGACAAGGGGCGGGCTGGAAAATGTAGGATCTACCACATGAGTCACTGCTGATTTCTGTGCTCCCTAAGCATCTGATCCCTGCTATGGTGGGGAGGTGCCTGCTCATCCCCTCTACTGAGCAAACAAAGGGCAAAACCGGCATCAACAGGCTTCATCTGGCCAGTATCACATCCTCAAAAAGATTCTTGTCCAAGATTCTTACAGCTGAAGATGTGCTCCTACATTGCCTGGGTCCTGGCAACGGTGCAACGTGGCCGTGAGTCCAGGTGACTGGTATTGGTGAAAAATGGTTCACAGAGATAACCCAGAGCATGACTTATTCCCACAGTGGGCAAGAAAGAGGAGCTGCTTTTCTCTTGGCCTTCTGTAAGAATCATCGAGGATCTGTTTGCCTGCAGATCACCACCGCAGTGGATGTGCTCTTTGAAGCCCCCTGATTTCTGGGGCTGCCTTGGGAGGCTTTCTCTCCCTGCAAGCTGCCTGCAGCTGGGTCAGTGCAAATTGGTTTCTATGGCATACAACGCCTTTCTGCTAAACCAGCTTCAGCAGAGAAACCTGTTGGCAAGGGCTCCCCAGGCTGCCCCGGCCCCAGCCTGACTCAGCAAACAAACTCACTTTGAACCTCCCCACTATCCGTTCTTCTTCTGTTGCATTGTCATCATTGTCCCCAATCTTCCCACGCAGCAGGTTGAAGGTGTGCAGCCAGTCCTCAAAGTTATCAAACTCTGTTTCCAGCTCTTTGTTGAAGACCTGAGATGACAGAAAGGCAAAGGAGGGGAATTAGGAAAAACAAAAAAGAAGTGAGGAAAAGATATGGTGACTGCCTGAGTCAACACAGAGGGAACATGGACACCTTAGCTCCCAATGGCCGATTCTGTAGGAAGGAAAGGATCTCCAGGGTCATCAAGTTGGGCCTTGATGCCACAAGCACCTTCCTGATATCCCCCCTCTGTGCAAGACCCAGGTTCAAACCTCCTCGCAACCCTGGAATCACAGACTACATTAATCCTGAAGAACACCATGGGCCAGTACATTGAACCAGAGCCCATCCCTGCCGAGTCCTGGCTGGGCCAGCCATAGCCAGCCTGGGAAACTCTCACCTCCAGCCAGGGCACATCCAAGCTGCCCCAAGGGATGGGTCCAAGCTGCCCCTGGGATAGGGTCATCCTACCCCAGGGGTGACCCTATCCCAGGGCAACCCCTTTTCTGTAAAGCTTGTTACCACTGACTTCTTCAAACTATGGGAGAAGCTGGCAGTCCCAAGGCACACCTCACCTGGGGTTAGATACCCCTCAGACAGGCGAGGTGCTCATGCAGGGCTGACCCGTCCTGCTCTGATCTCCAGGAGGCTGGGACTGCCGCCCTGCCAGACTTCCAGCCTGCCACTGAGCAGGCAGGGTCTCCTCCTCCCCTGCTGACACACGCACCTTCAATTCGTCAATCTTCTGCTTGTTCTTCTTCTCGGGGAGCTCGGGGGCTGACTGTTGCTTCTTCTTCTTATCTTCTTTGGGTGCTTTGGACTTCTCCTTGTTCTTGGCCTGACCCTTGGAGCCTTTCATGGGAGAGTCATCAAGTTTGATTTCTGAGTCCGAGGGGAAGCAGTGGGGAGGGAGGAGATGGAAATGAGGGCGAGGAAGGGTGGTGGAGACAGGGAGGGGGGACTTGATCAAAGCAGGAGCATGAAAGCTGACAGCTGGTACAGCCTGCAACTCCTACCCCAGCCCTCTCCCGTCTTTCCTTGACTCTGCCCAGGTCACATCATCTCTAGGAGCCCAGAAGCCTCTGTGCAGGAGCTTCCAGAGCTGACCTGAGCACAAGTCATTTGGAGGACCACAAAACATGGACTGAGAGTGCTGGGCTCTGGCTAGCTTCAACAGCAGTGAGAAGGCATGATCCTGCCCTTAGTGTCTTCCTTTTCTTCCTTCTACTGGAGACTTTTCCGGCTGTGTGCAGCCTGGAGAACAAAACCCCAGCCTAGGTATTGGGGAGGGGACAGCGCTTGATGGTCAGCACCAGAGCACAGGCTGCTGCCCATGACCAGCTGCAGAGACAGGTTGGTAAGGTCTATTCAGAGCAACCACCAGCCGGGGACATCAACGATGCTGGAAAAGCGTGTTCAAAGAAAACTCCCACCCCTCTACAATCCCCATCCCTCACTGCCTCTGCCAGCTTTCATGGCAATGCAGGTGGGGACAGACAGATGACAACGGACAAAGACTTAACGTGGAAGAGGAAAGGAGGAAGGAATGGGAGTGCCAAGGGGAAACAGATCCTTCTCAGGAGACAGAAGGGAAACAATGGGGGACACAAGACCCCCCCCCAGCAGCCCTGCTGTGACAGCAAGCCCAGGAGGAAGCTGCCTCCAGGCTCAGCAAGACCCAGCCTCGTTTTTCTCGTCATATGAAGGCTAGTCTTCCAAAAGAAACCAGGCCCTGTATTTTTCTCAGCTAATGGATTTTGCATTGCTCGGATATGACAACAGCCCGCTGTCATGGGGACGCAGGACGCATGGAGAGCATGGGTGAGTCCCGAGGGAAACCCCTCCAAGCCCTGCTGGTGGGACTGGTGAGGAGTGTCCAGGCTGCAATTGGACAAAGCCACCCTTGACCAAGATGTCCCAGCTCACCAGTGTTCTTGGCCCACATCACTTACAGTACAAAATCTATCTCACCCAACTTTAGACATCAGCAACATCCCATCTAAGCTACAGACCCCCTGATTTCCTTCAGAGAAAAATGTACTTAGGGCACAATTCATCTTATCGTAACATAGTACTGAAAATAGGTCAGAGAACTTGCCCTAAAAGTGCATATTTTCCTTCACTGCTTGTGCTAGAACAGCAGACAAGGAGGCCTCTACATGCAGGTAAAAGCCCTCAGATTAGATAAATCCCAGACCTTTTGTCTGGTCGAACCTTCCCCTGCAAATCTGGAGCAAAATTAAACCTTTTTTTTTTTTTTTTTTTTTTTTTTAGCCTCCTGCAAAACAAGGATGGAAAACCCCATCAAGGTGATCTAGAAGCATCTATTACTTGCCGTGCTCCACAGACTTCAAGCACACAGTCCTGTAGCTAATGCATCTGCACAGCCGAAGAGACAGGATTTTTAATGACATACTAACTCGTCATTTCTCAAAAATGTCCTTGGACAATAACCTGGGTCCTTGTCACTAGTCTGCATTACTTGCACGTGGCCTTCCTCCCAGCACAGATGGGTTGGAGGCTGCCACAACACCATGCTCTGATTTGGATTCACCCGGCGTTAGCACCTTGGCCACACGCAGCCCGCACCAGGCTTGCATCCACCAAAATTGATCCTGCATGGGGATATACAACACGCTGTGAGCATCTGGTTGGGCAGCAGAGTGACGGCGTGCTCCAAATGTGGAGTTCAAGCACCAAAAGGAGACCTGGTCCTACCTTTCCCTGCCATGTTCCCTCTCTCGTTCGCAACCTGCTTACCCTCTGCAATCTCCATTTCTTCCTTCTCCTCCGCTTCTGCTGCGGCTGCTTCCTGCTGCCGGAGTTGCTGGGGGAAAAAACGAAGCGAACAGGGAGTGGGTGCTTGTGCAGAGGTCTCTGCTCACTGGAAGTGCCTAGCTCAGGGTCACTGCTCGCTCTTCCCCTCTGAGCCGTGAGCGAGGTTCTGGCAAGCGCTGGAGAAACCAAAGTTTCTCAGTGCAGCCTTGAGCACTGATGCTGTTAAATACCCGTGTCTGAGCACCAACCAGTCACAAAGTCCACCCAGAGTGCACTCAAGGAAGGGGAGTCCTGCTCAGCTCTGCCAGGTAGAAGCCTTGCCGACACTCGGGCAGGGTTAGCGAGGAAGGCAGCACAGCTCCGAGCCTTCGGAAGTGGCTACAGATAGGTGAGACCACGCAGGCAGGCAACATCTTCCTCTTCCCCCCTACATAGACCCCTTCTCTGCTCTGCACCCACCTCCTTCATAGTCTCAATTGAAGCGAAATACTTGGACCACCAGTCCAGCATGCTCTCATCCGGCTCCTCCTCTTCTGCTTCTTCTCCTCCTCCTCCTTTCTTCTTCTTTTTCTTTTTCTCCTTCTCTTCCTCAGACTGCAGGGACAAGGGAAGCAAAGACAGAGAAGAAGAGGGATCAGATGAAAGTGAAACGTCTCTTGAAGTGCAAAGGTGGTGGGTGAAGCACCTGAGAGGGCAGAACCCTCCAGGCTGGGTGGCCTCATTAGCACTTTTCCCGGCTTACAGCCACAAAGGCACAGAGCAGCAAAGGAAGATGCCCAAGGCTCCAGAGAGACGCAGGGTCAGAGTCCTGAGACATCCCCTCTGTCCATCACCCCTTTCCACGCATTTCACAGGCTGCAGCACCTGAATCTTATATGGTAGCAGCCCGGCAAAGTACCCCAGGTCCTCTTAGGGGTGCAATAAAGCTTTTGCAGCTGGTATCTGGTTGTGGTGGGAATAACCAGCACCTCTCCCCGGGCATCGCTGCTGCCCACCCTGCTCCTCCCGGCACAGCTGGGCTGGGAAGTGCTGGCCCAGAAGGGCTTCCCAATCTGCAAAGACCAGGCCACGGCCGTATCTATTGATGAGGCAAGGCTGCTCTGCCTCTGCCTTGGGATGAAGAGGTGCTGGTACCCGCCTGTCTTGGGGCTGGTGAGGACTCATGGTCCATTGAAAGCTGCAGAGAAGGGTTGGATAGGGAGCGGAGGGCTGGGAGCAGGGATGCAGAGCAGATCCATCACTTACCACGTCCACCTTCACCACTGCATCGGAGTTCTGCCGCCCAGGGTGGAAGGGAAGAGGGAGAGGGAGAGCAGGTTAGCAGCGCAGCTTCAGCCGAGTACAAACACACACTGGCACACGCAGGCGTTAGGAGTCACAGACAGCTCCCCCGGGATGAAGGAACCGAACGCCTTGAATGAAGAGCCCCGGCTGGAAAAGCTCTGCATACAGGGGAGATGTCACACCATGCCCATGACACGCCAAGCCCAGCTCCGCGTGGAAGACATCCCTCTTGCACTCTGCTAAGGGAGAAGCACGGTCCCAGACAGCGAGGGGCTGGGGCTGGAAAGAACACTTTGGCCTTCAGCATGGATATCACCTCTCTGCTCTCTGGGAGCTTTTCTTGTCTGTCTAGGAAGGTCTGCAAGCTACTGCGGCAGATTTCAAGACGCATCTGGGTGCTGGGGCGTTCCAGAGGAATCTATGCACACGTGCCCCGCAGCTCCCGCTGCACGACGCTGTGTGAGCAGACGTACGGGATACAGCTTCTGGTGCACGTACGGGGAATTCTGCAGACAGGTGCATATGTGAATGCACCAGGGACCTCGTGGGGTGTGTGCACGTGTATCTATCTGCACACGTGTGCATGTGAGGCTTTGTATGTGCCATAGCCTTACTGTAAATGCACACACGTGAGGGGCCATGACTATTTGGAGCCCACGACATGCCTGTAGGCACCTGTATGCACACGTGCTGCTTGTCTGGGGCGTTGTGTGTGCATGTTGTGGCAAAGGACCTCCTGCAGAAAGAAATCTGTTTCTTTTTGTGGAGGAAGCTCTGGAGCAGAAGGGTATGAGGAGGAGCTGAAATTCCTATTCTGGGCAAGAAAATGGGCACAGGCATATTCAGCGCGTGAGCAAAGCCTGACGCCTCTGAGACGCGTTGCCTGTCCAATGCATACAGTGCCAAATTTTCAGGGCAAGCACAATAGGTCTAACGAGCTTTGGCTGCCTCAGACTGATTCTGTGTGCCCGGATCAGCTCTACGCCATGCACATCTGCTGTGTGCCGCATGGCTCAGACGGGCTGCACAGCGGTTGTGCAGCAACACCGCGCTGACCACCTATCCGACTGCTGAATCGGCTTTTCAAAGAGTCAAGCAGGTATTTCAACGAGCTGATGGAGACATCTGAACGTCTCAAAACTGCTGTAAAAAGGAAGAAATAGCAGGGAAACCTGCGTGACTCTGGCTGCTTGCAGAGGCTGTGCGGTGTGCGGTGCGGCTATGCAGACGGGGAATTTCTGATGGGTCACTTGTGTCTGATTGGTCACAGAGAGGGACAGGGTTGTGCTGGTGGGTGCTCACTCCCATCTGACTGCTTTGGAAGGAAAACATAAAGCTGTCTAATTTGCATAGCCCAGGACAGTCCTCTTCTGGGCAGCAAGCACCAGCTGATTTCAGCCAGGACAGAACGAGGCCCATCTGTAGGGCTGGCGATGACCCAAGGCTCTGCATTCCAGGCGTCAGCCCAACCCCATGTTCCGCATGACAAGGCGGCCTCTGGTTGGGTGGAATCTCTCAAAGACTGGCAAATCAGTGAGGAAAGAGATGCTAAAGTGGTGCTGACATACGGATACTCACAGCTTCCAGCTTCACCATCGTCTCCATCTTCTTGATGGGAACCTCCGGTTCCATATTGACAACAATCTCCCCTGTGGGGCGAGAGCGATGGGCCCTGTTGGCCATTGCCAGATAGCCATTGAGCTTTTTAGCTGGACAGAGAAAGAGAAAGAACAAAGGAGGATAGTGCAGAGGAGAAGCGGAGAGCTCAGGTGAGATCCTACAGGATTCATGCAGGAGCGATGCGTGACCACCTTGTTCAGAGAAGAGGAGAGGTGGAAGCGAGCACAGACCCTTACAGCATGATGATCCCCTTCCATAGCAAAGGAAAGCAGACGACGAAATAGGACTGTTTGGTTTGGTTTGTTTTTTTTTCACCTGCACCAGCCTCCGGAGAAGACACAGAGGAGATGGTTGCCCTGAAAGTATCAGCTGGCATGGACACAACCACAGGTCCAGGCCTCTGGCTGGAACCAGGGATGGCCCTTGGCAGACAGACCTCCTGTCTCTGCCCAGCCAAGAGCATCTCCACTTCCACCAAAGACTGGGAGGAGACGAGCAATTTCTGTGGCTCACCAAGCTCTTGGCTGCTGTGCTGGATGCAGGGAAAGGAGGTTTGTGATGGTTTTTGAGGTGGGGAATTCCCCAGTGCTGATAGATGGGTTGGGATTGAGAGGGCGGCCACTCCCAGCCCCAATCTAGCTTTCTAGTCTTTAATTAAATAATTGCAGCAGCAGGCATGGAGCATGGCAAATTCACTTCCTAGTCTTGAGCAACATTTGGGGAGTGTAGAGTCATGATGCTGCAGAGATGTTAGAGGTGAACCAGCCTTTCTTGTCTTACAGGTATCGGGGGGAGAAAGCAGTTAAGGCAGTGAGACCCACAGATCAAAAAAAAATCAAAGGGGAATCATGGCCTCACACCCTGTGCCTTCTCACCCCCTTGAATCAAACCCTGACTCATTGTTTGTTTAACCAACAAGCAGGCAATACCCCATAGTCCTTACAACCCTCTACCCATCTCCCTCTCCTCCGTGCGCAATATCCCACCAATGGCTCATTCTAGCCAGGTCCCCATGGCCCAAGCCTGGTACCTGTCATATTCCAGTGATGGGCTTTCTTATCTGGTGGGCGGTAGATGAACTTTCGGAGGGAGCTGACGGCGTGAGAGCCCACCAGGGTGTAACGCCCGAAAGCCCGGCAGTCCACCACCCGGATGTTGAGGGGTGGATGGAGCAGCTCATTCTCTGGGAGGTCCTGGGAAGCAAAGGTGTGCTGGTTATCAAGGGCTGGGTGTGGGCTGTGGGACATCTGCTTTGCTGGTTGGAAAGGCCAGTAGGGACCAAAACAGGGGTCAGGTTGGAGGAAGAGGTCTAGAGCAGCTCCAGCAAAGCCTGGCTTGGGAGGCCTCAGAGAAAGGCCATCGCCTACTGAGGTGGAGCTCACATCCTCCCTTGCTGTGGGGAAATGGAAGCAAGGGGCTAGGAGCCACGGTTTGGGCTCCAGATTTCTGAGTTTTGTGGAGGAAGAGGAAACACTCACCACTTCAAACCATTTGACCAAAGTGCTGAAGTTGGGGTTTTTCTTGTAGTTCTGGATGAGGGCTGACTGGACCCCCTTCCCAGCACACTCAATGTCCACACGGGGCCGGTCCACCTGGGCCAGGTTCACTCTCTTTAGATCCCTGAGCCCCCAAAACAAGATCTAGGGCAGGAGGAGGAGAAGGAAGAGCATGAATGTGAGAGAGACTGCCCCCGGCTGGAGCCAAAGGAGTTGGTTCTCCGTTTTCCCAGGAGCAGGGACCCCGCTGTGAATGTCACCATCTGGACAGTGGTGGATCCCTGAGGTATCTTCTCTTCCACGTGGCTCAGGGCTGCAGCACAGTCTCTGTCTGACACCCCACATAATCCACCCCGCGCCAGGTCTGCAGCAGCCCAAAATCTCCAACCTGCTGCCCTCGACACTCCCTTTTCTGCCTTTCTCCCTTTCTAGCGTTTTTCTGTCAGGGGACTCCATAAGAGCAGGACCAGACCAGCTTTGTCCACCCACGGTGGCTCTTGACTCAGAACTGACATCATTTTGTCAAAATGATGGCAGTATCACCGGGGAAACTTGCCTCTCCCTTCTTAGGATACCAGTGGTTATCTCT
>KL263196.1:0-11250 GCA_000699545.1 Podiceps cristatus
ATATACACACACGCGCGCGCGTGCGCACACACACAGGTAAAGTAATAACATTTAATATAACATGGCACTTCAGTGGCATGGCACACAGAAAAGTAGTTCAGGTTGCTCCTGCAACTAAATCAAGAATGCTTACTAATGTGTTTGAGTTTTTGTTTGGTTTAGGTATTGTGTTAGTCGACCTCAATACAAGACTTCCTGTGGAATTTCATCCTTAGTGTCTTGCTGGAATTTCTTATATAGTACACTGGGAGCTGGAAGGTAAGTCACACGTAGACCACTTTGCCTCTAGAGAATCTAAAATATATTGCTAATTACTTTACTAAACAGTACTTTCTCTTTATTTTTCTCCCAGTTTACCACCTATTACTCAAGAAGAAGCTTTGCATATACTGGGCTTTCAGCCCCCATTTGAGGAGATTAGGTTTGGTCCCTTCACTGGAAATACAACTTTAATGAGGTATGTTTGGTTCTTTTGATGCAGCTAAATTGTTAATGTGTGCAACAATTAACATAAAAGTAAGAGATAGAACCTTAAAAAATACAGTAGTATGTAATTTATTTAAAAAAAAAAAAAAAAGTGCTGACACAAGAAAGTCCTCTTCAGTTTTAGAATACTGAAGCATACCTGGGTACTCTGGCAGTGCCCAAAGAAACTTTTCAAAGAGTTTTTTTAAGTAGCCATTTTGTATAGTGTGATGTTGCTACACACCTCAGGTGAACATGAAATTCTGTTTGATTTTTTTGGTTTTCGTTTCAGTTTAATGGTCGCACAATATTATAATGAATCCAGTCTCCTGCTTAGGAAATTTTTTCTTTACCCTCATTTTCCCGTTTTTGAAAATGCATGTTAAATGCTTGTTCATGTCACTGAAACAGGCTGAAAAGGCAATTGATATACTAGTAGGTTTATGTAAAAATTAATTTAAGAATTGAAAATGAGATAGTGAGTACTGCATCTTTGCAATGGAGCTGTTGAGGAGGGGGAAGGGAAAAATAATGAAGATGGGGCTGGAGTCACAGAAGACTTGGACTTTCAAATTCTCTTTCACTTCTGCTCTGCTCTTTCCTCATCTTGAGAAGCTAGCTGGGTCAAAAATCTTTGCTCTTTGTGTTGCTTTCTTAAATTCATAAGGAATTTTAGGATTAAACAGGGCCAAGAGCATATTGTACTTGAGTGTTGAACATCTTGTCCTGTGGGGATAGGACAAGGGGCAATGGCTGCAAGCTGGAACACAGGAAGTTCCGCACCAACATGAGGAAAAACTTCTTTACAGTGAGGGTGACAGAGCACTGGAATAGGCTGCCCAGGGAGGTGGTGGAGTCTCCTTCACTGGAGATATTCAAGACCCTCCTGGATTCCTGTCTGAGTGCTATGTCCTAGGGAGCCTGCTTTGGCAGGGGGGTTGGACCCGATGATCTCTCGAGGTCCCTTCCAACCCCTACAATTCTATGATTCTATGATTCTATGATCTTGATGGGGCTTTGGTTTGTTACCCGTCTCTGAGATTAAAAAAATTTGCAGTGTTCTTGCCTGTTTCATGAGTTGCATTTGATTTAGTTAGTATTTTTTTGAAGGCAATACGCATGGTTTGGCACAGAATGTGGGTGCTGGATTTGAAAATGTGGCAGCAGTCTGTACTTTAATGGTAGCATACTGGCTACGTCATTGAAGAACGTCATGAAAACTTCCTTCTCTGCCTTACAAGATCTGGATTCCAGTCTCCTATCTCTTTAGGAGTATGTCAGGGTATAGCAGCCCGTATAGACCAAGCTGATAAAATGTTCCATCTCTTTATGTCAACAGTCTATAGAGACAAAAGTTAGACTTGTAATTCTTCTTCCTTTTCCCCTGAGTACCCTATGTGCTGCAGAAAAGTTACCCTTATTAGTATTTTTTTTTTTTTTCCCCTACCTGGTCAAAGCATTTTTAGGTCCTCATCAGACTGGAAAACTGGAGGGCTGAGAGCCAACCCCAGCATAGCTTTATGACTGAGGTATTATCTTCAGAGATAAGAATTTGAATCTTCTAATGTGAAAAAGTTAATATCTGAGACAAAGTCTTTGCAGACCTGTCCTCGCTTACTGCTGCTGTGAGGAGTTGCAGCAGGGGACTCCTGTAATGCTTGGGCTTTGTGAACTTTATGTGATAGAAGCCCAACGTGATACTCAGAAAGTCTCACTTGAAGGGTCCTGCCTTCTGGTGTCAGAAGATTCCCTTGGTGCAGCTTATAAATCACGGTTGAAGCTTGGCACTTCAGAATTTGTCTTTCTAAAGGCTGAGTAACTGAAAGTTAGAGGTGACTGGACTGAACAGAATAGGACCAACATTTCACATCCAGCCCTTTGGTTATTATGGATCTATGCTGTGTCTGAAAAAGCAAAATGAAGAAAAGGCTTTAAGTATTTATCTTTCTAGGATATGTTAAGTTTTGTTTGCGTTAGGGTACCATGATCATTTACAATCTATGTATTAGTGTGGTAGGTACTTAGTAGCACACTGAGACTTTTTTTCTGAACTGTCCAGCAGAGGAAAAGTGGGAGAAAAGAAAATTGCATTGAATAACTCTTGAGTTACTACAATCTTTAAGCTTAATTGTTTCAGGTGGTTTAGGCAAATAAATGATCACTTCCATATCAAAGGATGCTCCTATGTTCTGTATAAACCTCACGGGAAGAACAAGACAGCTGGAGAAACTGGTACGTAACGACCTAAAGCATTCATCTTACAGTCTATAAACTGAAAAATCCTGCAATGTGTACCATTTGGCAGGACAAATTTTGTAAGTAGTACTTCCAGTTTGAGATGAGCTATCAAATAGCCCCAAGTGGCCTGATTTTTCTGGTTTTACTTTTTCTTTTATTTTGCTAAAACTTTCACTTACATTTGTATTTAGTAAAATATATCCTGTGCTATATATTCAGCTATCACAGAACTGGAATTTTAAGGTATCCAGGAGGACACTGTCTTCCAGTTCTGTGTTGATATCCTGGAAGGTGTATTTGCTGTAACACACAGGGGGAACAGCATGTTTTTATTTCAGCATTTTAGAAATGTGTTGTTTAAAAACTTAGAATGTACAGCACAAAAGTATTAATGTCTTTAAATGTTTTACTTTTCAAAATGCAGTGTTAAAGTTAGTGAACTCATCTGTTCTGCCTGACTTTAGCTAACATCAGTCTCTAAAAATTATGTGATTATTCTCAATTAGCTTATGAAGCATGCTACCTAAAGAAAAATTACACTTTCATACACAGTTTATTAGTATTTGATATAGTCTGGGTAATTATCTTCTAACTGGAAGTTTCTTTAAAAGGATGCAACCATGCTGAAAAGTGTTGAGGGAGATTATTAAAGTGGGAATCCCCATTTGAGAATTCTTGGCTGTTTCAGTGCCTTTTCTAATCTTTTCCTGAAACCGAGCACTGCAGTCACATTACAAAATATTGTGTGCCCAAGTGTGGGAGGTGTTCCTGAGACTAGGAAGCTCCAAGAAGCTCCTGATACCAAAACGTTTGAAAGCTTTCAAGGGTTTCGGTAGTATCGTTGACGTGTGCCATGTCTGATGTGGGAGAGTGGGACTGCATTGCAGTGTGCACTTCCTAGGTTGAGCGATACTTCTGGTTCTTTTATTTTGCAGAACAAGTAATTTTTAATATGACTTTGATCTAAATGCAACGCATACTTTATATTGCATTTCCCTAGTGCAGACTGTGTGGCAGATGTTACTTTTTTGTACCAGTCAGGAAATTAAATACTCAGAAGTTTGAAATGAAAACAGTATTTTGTGCATGCCTGTCAGGTCATGCTCTCTAATTTAGAAAGCAGTGTAACTGGTTTATGTTATCAAATAGGTCTTTCTTGCTGAATATGTTATGCAGGATCCAAAGCACTCTGGACTGTAACCTGATCTTTCTTTGTAGCTGCAGGGGCCCTCGCAAAGCTAACACGTGGACTGAAAGATGAATCAATGGCCTACATCTACCATTGCCAAAACCATTATTTTTGCCCCATTGGATTTGAAGCAACCCCAGTCAAAGCTAGTAAAGCGTATAGGTAAGATACTGTGTTTATGCTTACAGTAGTGGAAGAAATGTACTGAAAAATTTACAGCAAGTTGATACCATTTTTCTCCCTAAATAACATAAGCGTAAGACAACAATCCCTGACAAAATTAGCAGATACTGGTAGCGAGGAGTGCTGAACAATGAAAAGGGCAGGTCACTGGTGTAAGGGGAGCCTCAGTCTTGCACTTGGCTTACCACGCTGTCTGCCTTTGGCTGTGTTGAAGATGTAGAGCCATATCAAGGAATGGAGAACGCTAGCTCTATTTTTGGTGTTCAAAATGGTAATTGTGTGGAGGTAATAAAACGTAATCATCTGAATCTAATTTGTTCCCAGTGTGAGACTGACTGTGGGGGTTAATGAAAGCTTGTAGTACATGAACAAAAGAATACAGAAGTGTTTTATTAAGACTGCATTCACTGACATGCCATGAGAGTGAGAAGAGTTTGGAAAGTATGCCCTGAACAGAATTCTGACATGTCAGTCTGCTTACATTTACTGTTAATGGCTCGAATACTTGATCAGTTGCTAAGAATCTCACTGGAAGAGCAAACTAAAAAGAAAAAAAAAAAAGTTTACTGGTTTGAAAATAAAGTTTGAGAAATAATATGGTCCAGTGTGTGGAAACTTAACCTGCCTTCTATCTAGTTTGAATTTATATTGTTTAGTAATGACTGAGAGCAAACATTTCGATTCTTTACTCATGACTGAAACGGATTCTCAGTCACTAGTGATGTTATTTGTAAGTCAGTGTTAGATTTCCTTCCTGGAAACAGATCTCTTCGAACAATGTGACATGAAGTAATGAGTTCAAGGAGCCTTTATAGCCTTACTTTAGGCTGGAGGTCAGACCAGAGAAGCATCCTGTTCTCTTCGTATCTTCTAATATCTTACTAGGGGAGATTACGTTTAGGTTCCAGAAGCACTATCAGTAGATTCTGCAGCAGTTCTTGTTTACCTGTTCTGCATTCTAGGTACAAAGGAAATTTTTTCTCTAAAAATGAAGCTAAGAAATGTTGAAGTCCCAAAGAAATGGGTAGATAGGTTGCTAGGCTGAGCGTAGGAGGCAGTTCTTAGGTCACCCACGGACTTCCTGTATGATCTTAGGTTGCTGGATTTGGACTCGGGAGACCTGGGTTCAGTTCCCAGTTCAACCACAGACTTCCAGTGTGACTTTAGGTAAGTCAAAGAATCTATCCTGTGTCTTGGTTTCCCATCTGTACAATGATGGCCTACATTGTTATTTTACAGGGAATTATAAGTAAACAAATTATTGCAAGTAGTAAGACCATATGCTGTCTAATTCCCGAGGCAGAAAAACCTCAGGTTTTGTTACAGTTGAAACTGAAGTAGTTTTTCATGGCATAATTATACGTGGGATGTCAGAGAACAATCCTCTGTATCTCCTCAGTATACCCTGATGTCTGTCACAAATTTGCCCTAACAAGATACTGCAGGCTTTGAGTCTATTGGAAGTTGCTCACAAACGTGAACGAGTATTGGTTGAGGGTTTAGGTTATTAATGCGTGGTATTGGATGCTTAGGAGGAAGGGATTGAAGTTACCGATTGTTTTCATGCAGGTTACCCTACAGCTGTTAGTAAGAACTGTCAGCTGGTGTGTGGCTTAAACACAGTGGAAGGGCCTCTTTCGTGACTCTGTTAGACATCACAGATAAGGAGGAAGACGTTTGGTCCACCTTAGTGTGGCTTTCCACCACTCTTATTTCCGTTGTTACGTATATATTTATATTTGGATCTTATACTAAACTGCCTTTCTTCTGAGTAACGCTATTTTTTAGGGAGGTCTGTCTTTTTCCCAAATAATAAGCAATAGCTTCTATCTTGCTTCCGGGCCTTGTAAAACAAAAAGTTTCCCTGTATGCAACTGCAAACACTATCTGTAGCACAGGAGCTATTTTTTAGTTTGGCTGAGGAAGCAATTTTAAATGTTAGAAAATCCTAAAAAGAACAATAGAATGTTAATCTCTCTTTTTCTTTTTAGTATGCACAATAAATCTTACTAGGATTGTATCTTCTGTTGAACAGAGGTCGTGTATTGCAGCAAGAAGTAGAATATTGGATCTTAATTGGAGAGCCGAGCAGAAAACATCCAACAATACACTGTAAGAGGTATGTCACTTGGTAAGAATTTAAAACAATGTATTTTCTTTCAAAACAAATAATGTTTCTCTACTAAGGGTCACTAAGCGACTTTATTTAAGGGTGTTGTTTTTTTTCTTTGAACGAGTATACTGTAGTTCTAACAGAAACAGGTGCTTTAGTAAGGAACTTCATGTTTTGACCTCAAGGCTGGCTTTGCAGTTTTATGTCACGTGCCAGGACATGTGTGGGCTGCTGAAAGCCAAAGCCCGTTTCTCTTGTTTGACTGTGACACAGCTCACGTTAGCCAGGAAGAAAAGACACCCCAGCTGCCTGCGACCGCGTCAGTTGCACCTTAGAGGCTGTATGAACCTTGGAGGAGTTAACGCTGCCATTGAGGCCGTCCGCAGGCTGTGTCTGGGGTGGGCGCAGGGTATTACGCTGCTGCCCGGATCTCCTAGCTCAGGCGCAGGTACGGCCTGTGCTCTGTTGGTTGTTAGCTTACCTGCGCATTAAAACAATACATACGTGGAGAAGTCTGGCTCATACGAAGCTGGTGTCTGAACTAGGCACGCAGACTAGGAGGGCTAGAGGGCACTATGTAGAAATGTCATTGATTAGTTATATTTGTCATGATAAATTAATAGAACAGGTTTCTCAGCCTGACAGGCTTGTTCATAATGCTTAATATTAATTACTGAAATGAGGGAACAGTGCAAAAGAGTATTATTTTTCTCAAGAAACCAATTCTATGTCCAAAACATAAGTTTTAGCAAATAGCATCTCTGGCACCCCCTGAATTAATTATGGAGTGATTTTTTTTTTTTCTTGATATGTTAGGAAAAGAGCTGTGAAAAAAAAAAATCACATAACTTTTTTGTTTCCTCTTCTTTAACCTCCAATTATTTTGAAAAATTGTTTGGAAGTGCTTATCTGATGATTTCATAGCCGGTCAGATATATCCCAGTACCTAAACCCCAGATACCTCTTTTTTGTTTTGTCAGTGATGTGACTGTGTCAATAACTGTAAACAGCTGGATATTTGGACTAATGAGATTAAGTGCAACAAAATAAAAATCACATTATGCATGTGGTTGCTGTGCTGAGAAATGGTGTACTATACATCCCACTGACAGAACCTTGTCCTGTGGTATATGAGCTACAAATGGCACAGGAAAAGGTTTCTGAATATAGAATATTCAGAATGTAGAATATACCTTTGTAATACTATTTTTTGTTGTGGAGACATTCTTCATCCTGCTAGAGTCCCCATGATAGCTAGCAGAACGTTCCCCGCCTAAGGTAGGAGGTCAAAAGGTTGGAGTAGAAATGGATTTTCTGAACTTGGAGGATGCTGTTAGGGAGAGGCAGGTAATTAGAAGAATTGGAAGAATGGAAAAGGCGATATGTAGGCTTAAAGATATCTGGAACATGGGGATATTTGTTTCAGTCGGGCTGGAAGGATCTATGCAACTCTGAAGTGCTGAGTGAATGGGGAATGATTGCATGGGTAGTTTATTACAGGTGGGAATTAAATAGAATAGAGGAGTCAGTACTGGTGAGAGCTGTCTGATAAAAAATGATTTAGTGGGTGAGGAAAAACAGACAAGGATTCTAAACAAAATAATGTAAAAGGGTAAGAGAAGATTAAATAAAATAAAAGCTAATGTTTCTCCTTGCCTAAACTGCACTTTGCTGCTTCCTTTTACAAACTGATGAACTGGGAAGGGTAAGCAACGCAACTAATGACTCATGACGCTATTACTCATTTTGGAAGCTGTTTCCCAGGAGCAGGAATAATCACTGTGAATGCTTCATTTAAAAGTGACACTTTTATGTCTAGTTTGATGTGTCTAATACTGAGGCTTTTATATCTTTACACATTTGTTTATCTTTAAATCACTGGTAGAACTTCAAAGCTGCAGATCTGTATTTGCATGTGTGTATACATGAGTCTCGGTGGTGCTGAGGTTTAATGTCAGCTGAGTAGTAGTAATCTTATTTTGTAGGTGGGCAGATATCGTCACTGACCTAAACACCCAAAATCCAGAATATCTAGATATTCGCCACCTAGAGAGAGGATTGCAGCATCGGAAAACAAAGAAGGTAAGGTAAATGCACTAAGATGGGAGGAAATTCATGGCAGATTTTTGGCAAACTTACTCATACTTCAGCAGCATCAGGTAACTTCACTGAAAGAAATTTTTTATGAAGTGTTGCTGAAGACAGAAGTCAAATGTGGGTACTTACATACCAGAGTCACTTACATTTACTTGCAGGCCACGGTGCAATACAGCAGTAGCCTGGCTTATCCTAGGATGAACACGGATACCTGCATATACAATGTATTTGGTCACAGTATTTAACCTTGTTGGCTTAAAATGCAGCTGCAGCAAGTACAGAAATACCCTACAGACAAATCACAGACAGATCTTTTTGGTGCGTGACCTTGTAGCTACATGTAAGCAGGAAAGAAAGTACAGCCGAGCAGGGATCGAACATAAAAGAATGCACGTGTGTCTCTTGTGCGGGCTTCTTGTCAATACGTACAGCCTTCTTTTGTATAGGCAGGGCTCTGTCTCGTGGGTGGGGGATGTATTCCTGGTTAGCAGATTGAAAGTCTTTGGGAAATAATAGGCTGAAGAGATGATTTCCAAGGTGGAGACTCTATGGAAGACCATGTCAGCAAGATGAGAAGGGACCATAAGAGACAATTAGTGTGAAAGTGGCTGGAGAGTAAAAATAACTAGCAGAAGCTAAGCTATACTAGCCCATGAAAGATAAAAAAAGGTAACTTAAAAAGATGGGAAAGTAGGCAGTAATTGAATCTGAGAAACAATCAGAATCATATGAGCAGAGTTTGTGGATATGGTTTGGGGGGTGTGTGTGTTCTTTGCTTCTGTGTTGTTGGGGTTTTGGAGGGTGGAGAGTGTGAGGGATTTTTTTTTTTTTTTAATGGATGCTGTTACCTGCCAAGACATTAATTTCAAATACCTATGTATGTCAGAAATGCACCTGTGTTCATTTAACAAAGAACCTTTTTACTTTTATTAGGTTGGAGGAAATCTTCATTGCATCATTGCCTTTCAGAGACTTAACTGGCAAAGGTTTGGTCCTTGGAATTTTCCATTTGGAAACGTTAGACAGGATAAACAATCCCAAACACAAGGACAAGGAATTTCCAAATCTGAGAGCGAAGACAATATCTCTAAGAAACAACATGGACGACTGGGTCGATCTTTCAGTGCTGGCTTTCATCAGGAATCTACGTGGAAGAAATCTAATCTTCGTGAAAGGAGGAACAGTGGGTATCAGAGTTATAATGATTATGATGAAAATGATTAAAATTAACTTTAGATAATAGAGTTGACATATTAAAGTTAGTTTTAATCAAGACATTAGGGATCCATTAGTCCTAGAATACATGTGAATAGAAATTATGGTATAAGATAACAGCTTCATAATTATTAAATGAATCTGATGATACGGTTGCAATGGGTGAGATCTGATGTATAAACTGACAGATAAGCACAGATTATTGTACTTTTTGCAATCAAAAGTAAATATGACAGCAAAATCAATCATTTCTTTTGAAGTAATTGTACTATGTTCTGGTCCGTGAAAGCAAAAGAACAGATTGAAATTAGTCAATGTAATAAAGAGACTTCTTTGAAAATACTTAGTATTCAAAAGCATGAAAATTTATTATATGACTTTATAAAAAGGGTTATTCTTCAAATGGTGTAAGGATAAAGAAAGCATTGCCTTCCTTTTTAACACTCCATTTTATTAAGGCTGCCCCTGTCCAGTGAAAATAAAAAAAAAAAATCACATAGGTTAGAAAACCCTGTCAGATTTACAAAGCGGAATGTACATTCTCTATTTAGTTCCCAGTAGACTTCTGTCAGTCAAATAATATTTTGTCAGGTAGGTCTCAGTTACTTTTCCCTTAGCTGGATGCCTGTTTTAGACTGAGGAATCGCCTGCACAGGCATCCCTGTTCAGGGAGGGACCTTCTTGCTTTTGCTCTGTGGGTACAGTGGCTGAATTCTCATCCTGGAGCCTCGTGAGAGCACGGACTTGCTTAACACAAGCTTGTGAAATTCAGTATTCAAAAGCTGCATTTACCATTAGCCAAATGAGCTAGCTGAACACTGTGTTCTGTTGGCAGTTCTCCTTCAGTCTTAAAACCTCTGTCATTTTTCTGCTGCTCTTTCGATTTTGTATGAAGGGGGTGCAAGTGCCGAAAACTGCTGGCAGCCCTGATGATATACCTCTTGGCCAGCAAACAATTCAAGCTTTTTCAGGTGTCCATGTGCAGTCTCTTCCCCCCCAATTTGAAATGTATCCAGTTGTTTGCTCAAACACATCTCAACAGTTGTGACTTTCTGTGTACAAACGTTCATACCTGCTCAAGGATTAATTTTTCGACATATTTGTCGTGGAATGCAGGGGTTTTGTAGGTTGCTGCTTTTGTTAACCAAAAATGGGAGACTTTTAGACTTTTGTTCATTCAATAAAATTTGTTTTCTATTTTGTTGTTTGCTTTTTGTTTGTCTTGGGAATGGTGACCCTATGTTTAATGAAGACTTTTGGGAAAGCAGGTAAACGAAGGATCAGAATTGCAACCTCGGCTTAGCAAAATAATCCTGCAGGTAGGATCTCTCTGCTCATAAGCCTCCACAGCCTCTGTGACTAAACCTCTAATACTTAACTTCCCAAATTCTGCAGGCTGACGACTGAACAAAACCCATGTGTTTTGAAAGTGTAGTTATTTTCCAGATGGAACTATTTTCAGACTTTTATTTTTGCAAGCTGGGTTTGAGCCGAGAACTCAATTCTCTTTAGAATACTTATGCTGTGTTCTTTAGGGTACTTCAGGCTCAAATGAGTTATATAAACGTCTCTAAGTTTTACTTAATAATGCTAGTTATAGAAACACAGAATGGTTTGGGTTGGAAGGGACCTTTAAAGGCATCTAGTCCACCCCACCCTGCAGTGAGCAGGGACATCTGCAAACTAGATCAGGTTGCTCAGAGCCCCCTCCAGCCTGACCTGGAATGTTTCCAGGGATGGGGCTTCTACC
>JMFS01034262.1:0-32470 GCA_000699545.1 Podiceps cristatus
AAATAAAAGTGTCAGATCCTTGCATTGGCTTGGAGTGCAGTAAGAACAAAAGGAAAATCCAGTAATTACCAGTAAGCCAGGGAAATAGCAATGTGAGTGCTCCATGGCCATCTGTTTGTGCTCTTAGATCGGTGCGTGCATTTGTGCATGGATGTACACACAAACCTTCCCTCTCTCTGTCTCTCCATCTCTTCTCCGTGCCTTTAAACATCAACTAAAAAGAACGGAAAAGACAAGCCATCATTCTTTTTAACAAGAAAAGTTGTCAAAAGTGGTAAACATAAATAGCCATTCTGCTTTGACCGATACAAGGAGGATCAAGTGCATGTCAATCCCTGTCAGGCTACTTTGAAGGAAGAATGAACTAGTAAACATACACCACCAGTTGCTGGCAAACAAGTGGAATTCAAAGGCTGACTAGAAATAACTAAATAAATTTCTCCATAAGTACATCTGAGCCTCATGTAGCAGACTCATTCCTCTCCCTATAATACACAAGCATGTGGAAAAAATTATAGCTGGAATAATCAACAGCTTTTTAAATATATATATTTCTTAACTAAAAGTCTAAAGCGTTCACATCTCACCAGCTTTCTTGATCTGCACCCAGCAATCAGATTTAAGTCATCAATATCTTTAAAATTAATGAGATGGCATTTTAAAAGAAAATGGGTTTCTCCGAGACTACCATTTGGTGTTACAATTGTATTGTCTCCCTGTGTGACTGTTGCATCAGAGTACACGGTTAATGGGGCTGAGCAGACGTGCTGCTGCTGGATCTTGTAAGGAATGCTGCAAGTGTGTGTTTATGCTTGAAGCGAAATAGTGCAAAGTAAAAATTATTATTTTGCTCTGAAATGAGCATGTCTTGGTATGTTTGTGATCCTGCTTGCTTGGGGCTGCTTCCTGGGGCAGGTGCTTGCTGCGCTCCTCTGCTCAATTTCACTGATGGAGCCCCGTGCACTGAGGCCTCACCTCCAGTCTGTAGCAGATCTCCACTGACTTCCTTAATAGCTGGCAGTTTCAGGTATCTGCCTCAGTTTCAGTTTGAGTGATAGCACAGTTCCAGATTTTTCCTAATTTTAACGTGCTTTCAAAGGCAGCTGACATATTCTTCGTTTCTCTTTGGATAAATATTAAGATTATCCTAAAATCCACGTTTCTAAAAATATTTTGAATTCCTGTAAAAATACATGGAAAAAGAGGCTAGCAATTACACAAAATGTGTTTTTCTTTGGAAGGAAGAATTTATGCTGTAACAAAATGGAAGAGGTAGCAATAATTATTCTCCATTCAAATCCCGTGTAGCTGGCTAAATAATACTTCTGTAGCATACAGAAAATTGCATGTGACCTCAGCATAGCATTTCAGGTACTGCTTTGCATTCATCTTTTGCCAGCAAAAGATACTACGTTTAACAGCAGTTGAAAGAAAATACCTTTAACAGCAGTTGAAAGAACACTATGGGTCATTCAAATTCTACAGGGCTATCTTGAATTCTAGCCTGTACTTTTCACTGTTAAATTGAAGAAACGATATCGCAACATCATTACAGTAGAACCAGGAACTACAAAGGGTCTCTGAAGCACAAAATGACAAGTCTTAAACTTTCATAATCTGGATTCAATAACAGTCATAAAAAAGACAAGGTTTTTTCCCCCTACGTTATTTATTCCCATATCTAACCAAGCGTATATTTTCACTTTTTTGTTCCCTTTTGTTAAATTTGTTTGGCCAGTTGTGGTTCTGCAGCGCAGCTTAGAGAGGCTACCCTTGGATTTCAGTCAGAATTGTTAGTTACATGCTTTTCTATATGAATTAACTGAGGCTTTTGGAACGTTATAACTTAGTTCAAGATTAAACACCAAGATGTGGTATTTGGCATTTTGAAAGTCTCATCTTTCCTGAAATCCCCAAATAACACAGCCTTTACAACAGCTGTCCTTGAAGAACTTGATTTGAAGAATGTTAGTTTAAAAGCCAAAGAAAAGTATCTTTACACTAGTTTATCTTTTACAGACCAACCATACATTTCTCAGCTGTACCTCACTCTGAAACTGCTGCTTGTACAAACTCAGTATGCTACATTCTTGTTTGTAAAATTTGTGCTAGAAATAAGGACTCCAAATTTCATTTACATTGTTACATATACCAAGAGTAATAAAGCATATAGCAGTTAGCCTTTCCTATAGAAATATTTTTCTCCAGACCATATCCTGCCTTTTTAGAGTGAAATTTTGCCGTAGGAGAAATAAAGCCTATGTTATAGAAGCTAAATTGCCACTTTGGACATCAGGACATTTACTTTTCCTCTCTTCTATTGACTGAAAAAAGAACAAAGTTTAAAATCAGATTAAAAAGATCTGTATTTATGGCTCCGTTTTGACTTACAGTGCTGTTATCAGTGAAATTGACAGCAGATGCCTATGAAAAGATATTGAAGATATTTGAGAAAAAAACAATAATGAACCTATGGGACCTTATGTTATACAGGGAACTCCAGCATTTTGTCTTGGTCAGTCCTGCTGCTGCACAATGTTGGAGAGAACTGTCAAAAAATATGCCTGTTTGGTCATTATTGGTTTTAGATTGCACCTTATATGGGAGAATTAAGACAGCAACACTGCAGGAAGAAGAGGCAGATGCTTGCTTTCTTTGTTTTTGGAAGGGTGACTTCAGTGTCAAATGAAGAAAGATGAACTTTAGCTTTGGCAAGTCTTGAGGACTTGAAGACTTTACTCCATGGTTGGGTTGGGTTTTTTTTTTCCCCTTCTGTTCCCTTTTGACAAGTTTGGGTTGTCTGCAGGAAAAGTGGAAAAAATGTGTGTCTTGCTCATGGAGAGAAAGTAAGCCCCTAGAAGATGGCATAAAGGAACACATTAGGGTTCATCTCAGACAGTCAAACTCCACATTTTCAAAATGTTTGTTAGAATTCTTGAAGAAGGTTACTTGCTAGTGATGCGATGTAAATCCAGAGTTTTCTACAGTTGGCTTATTTCTCTTTCTCAAGAACTGTTATGTATTAGAGACTATTTTCTCTACAGAAAGTTGCCTCTAAGTGAAATGGTGTAATCTAATACAAATGTCCTTTTTTCCTTATATTTTTTAAATTATATGTCTATAAAACATGGAGCTCTCTGTGTTTGTGAAGGATTGTGTGTCTGTGTGTCATTACCTGATTTAGATCTGCTTGTTTTGTCCTGTGTTCTTGAACTGCCTTATCTCTGGAGACTGTTTTCACAAACTCTTAACTCTTTTTCTTTCGCATCTCCTTCCTGGATTCGCTGCTTCCTTCAGCCTCACCTCAAGGTCAGTATTCACTTTTAATAAGAGTGTTTATAAGACTATTGTCTATTCAGCTAAAATTGAGATCTTACAGAAGATTGCACGTCAAACTACATGATCTACAAAATAAAAGATCAGAGATATGGTTAAGTCTGTGTAGGAGGGTGGGTTGGATAGGGTGCACATTTAGAAGAAACTTGAAGGAAAGAATTTATATCAAACCACTGTAAATCAATGTTGTAGTGCACTGGGAAGAAGGGAGAATACTTAGCAATGAAGCATTTCAAGGTAAAAAAATAGAGGAATGGGAAGCTGAAGCAAGACAGTTTAAATATTATTGGTTTTATCTGTTACTTCAAGAAAAGATTGAACATTAGCCATGTTCTCTGATACATGTTGTTGAGTGCACAGCTAGTTCCTTTAAAATACTAGTCACCCATAATTTAGATTTTTATCATTGCATCTGTGTTTGAAACCTTGTAATGATGTTGCAGAACTAGTTTTGATACAGTTTGGGTGTGTTGTGCTGTCAGAAAGAACCAAAGGCTGAGGATTAAAGATAAGTAAATTTGCAAGAGGATAAATTTTTTGAAGGCACCAAGTGATAAACTACTGAAAAAACCTTACCAAGAGACAACATGTTTTGAAGTCTTTCAGCCATGTCTCAATTTTTTATTTTTATATTTTAAAAGCAGTTACTAAACATAGATTTTGGGATTTCAGTTGAGTAGCTAGGAGTAAGCATCTGTGGCCTACATAATACAAGTCAGAGTATGTGATCTAATGACCCCCAGTTGCCTTTAAAAGGCTCTGAAACCATTTTGGATTCTAGTCTTTGCTGTTAAAGTCCGTTTGGTAGAAAGCGTCCATGACTCCTGATGAAGGAATGGTTATAATTGTTTCAAGCAGTGTCTTTGCCCAGAAAGCCACTATTTAATGACTAAAGTTCTGAGTTATCAACCAACATCCGGCTTTTCTATTCCTGATTAACACTGTGAAAAATTTGGTGGTGAGTGGAATCCCACGATGCTGCGATGCTGCTGACGCCTTTAAATTCTGTCAGCGTTCTGACCTTGGTTTGGCACAGATATTGCACTTGTGGCCTTGGTTGTGTTTTTTTCTTCCTCCCACAAACTGGAAAAAGATTGGAAGTTAATCGTGTTGTTGTCCATCAATACCTTCCATATTCAGTGTGTCGTACTGGCATACTTGTAATTGCTGGGGAGAGGAGGGCTGTCCTTGAATGACCCCCTTTCTCCAGATCCCAAAGAACAGAACTGCCAGGAAGTTTTTCTGCTCTGTGAGCATTTTTCTCAGAAGTACATACAGTATCTTTTCTTGGATGAACAGGACTTCTGTTGGGTAGCCTGTATTTGCCAGTTGCCACCGTGAGGGGAGTTTGATGTGCTTTGTGTGGCCGAAAAAGTCCTCAATGTTATAGATTCCATCTGTCAAAGATATTTCTGCTGCAATCCATATGGCTATAGATTTTTATAAGCTGCACCTGTGCTGGAATTTGTGATGAACAAGGTGGGGAACTTTTTACAGTGTGATTTGGGTGTGTTTTTTCTGACACCTGGCATGATTTCTCTTCCCCCAAACAATGTGACCATAACTTTTATTTCTCTCATTTAAAGCGTATTGTAAAATTGGCTAGAGAAGATATGACTGTGGTTTGAGGTGGCCAAGTGTTAGGATCTTTGTGGAGTTTTCTGATAAGATGTTAAAGACATTTTCCATTCTGTCCTCCTGGTTTCTTAGTGGTTTTATCGATATATATATTTTTTTACATTTTTTTTTTAAATTGATTGCTATGATGACTAGTTGCTGAGGTTTTCAGATATTTGTTAAAATAAATCCACTAGTGTGAGGGAATAGGTGGAACAAATGCTCTTGGAACTACAAAATCCCTACTGGACAGAAACACAATGAAAGGATTCTTCCAAGGACAAGCAGAAAAATTATAGAGGTTGCAGTACCACTTGTTTTCTTTCCTATGCATTTAAGTGTTTATCTAACTACCATTAACTGCAACAAGTCAAGGAATAGCTGTTCCGTGAAGTTACATTCTACATTGGAAGCTATGATAGGAGCCATAACTTTGTTTTTCTCTTAATGGTGTAAAGCAGTTATTTTTTTCAGACATCAAAACAAATGTGACTTCCTGGAAAAGAACTGAATATGTGGGGGGAAAAAAAAAAAAAAAGTGTTAGGAATGTTTGTCTTATATCAGTCCTCATCAAGAACAGCTTTGCTTACTGTAATCAGTGCAAAACCTCTGAATTTTCCGATCTGTCTATTAAGGTTTCATCACCTCTCTCCTGTTGATAAACTCAGTGAATCAGAATGTAATAGTGTAATCTGCATCACTGTTGCTCTTATGACATGTGATTACTGCTCAGAAGTCTGAGGGCCTAGAGTGGATGTCATACTGATTCATAGCAAATAGTCTTGGAAGGCACTGGGATTAAAGCAGTTTTCCATAATGAGTTTTTGCTAAGTGTCTCTGTTGATGACAGCTTTACATACAGAATTATCCAATGCGGAGTTCTAGAGTAAGAAGCCAAATAACACTGGTTTAGTGTCATTACCTCCGACAGTGGAAAAAAAATAGAAAAATGCTATGAAGTCATATGCTACAGTTCTTTTAACTGGTTCTTATACATGTCACAAAAGTTGAGATGGAAAAAGATAACAAGACTGACAAAATCAGGTGCTATAATGAGCAACCGCATACTCTTCAAGGAAAGAATGAGCTATATTCATAAGGAAAATCAAGACTTCTAGCTTCAATTGGGTAACAGACAACTGCTTCATTTTTTTTCCTTGTCTGCTGAATAATGTTGAACATGCTATTTATCAACAATTTATCTTCGTAGCAAAGTAATGGAATGCAAAAATAGCTGCAACAGTAGGACGGGAGGCCTCCCACATGAGGCTTGTCTCTTAGTGTCCTGCTTTTTACTGGTAGATCTTCTAATAGTTTACATGACATGGTTAATTGTACAGTCTGTCATCTTTTGAAGCAAGTAATCCAGATCTTAAGAGAAAGAAGTTTTCTGGATGTTTTGCTACACCAAAGAGAATTTGATGCAATAGGAAGTAATAAAAAAATACTGTAAGCCTTATTTCCACACAGCAAAGTGGCTTCATGATTAGATGAGTGCAGGCTAGTGGCATGAATCCAGATAAAAGTCTGCTATGAGTGTCCATGTAAAATTAAATGTCAGTGTAGTAACTCAAGCATGGCCTTATAAAAGCAAAATGAAAACAAAATACTAAATCGGAGGGGATTATTTCAGTCCTTTTTCCAAAGTCCTAAATTTATGTTAAACAGAACACGTCTAACCACCAAAGAAATATTTAAAACATATCATCCTTCTATAAGAAGATGACAGAAAATATTGCATGGAAAGTTAAGCACATACAGGAAGTCAAAGTACTATTCAATAAAGGTTTTAAAAAAAAAAAAAAAAAAAGGCAGAGTACTTAGTTACAGACATACAGTCTACGGTACCTGTCGGTTTTTCATTGTGACGGAAATACCTTTATATACTTCATCATATACCGCATCTCCAGGAAGCTGTGTATCTGAGTACCGAGAAAGTGCCTGGGCAGTTAGGAGAAGTTTCACTGGAAGAGTCACTGGCTCATTAGTTTCATACCATCAGAAGACTCAGGTCTTCATTCTGCCACCATGCTGGTCATTAACCACAATAGGAAATGATAAAAATTTCAAGCATCTTGAGTCAGCAATGGTTAGTTTTAGGTTAGTTTTAGCTCAGCAGAGCCAGTTTCATTGTGTTCAAAGAAGTTTTCATTTAAATTTCCTTGGTCCTCTCTAAAAAATAATAGCCTCTAAAGTTGTTTTCTATTTAATATATTTTTCCTTTAATTCTACTTAGAGCAAAAACAGCTTTATGGAATTCTTTACATTAAAAAGTACTTTGCTTGTAAGAGTTGTCTGTTCCTTGTGAGTGAGGAGAAGTAAGGCATCTTTGAGATGATAGTGGGGAAAAGAAGAAATGAGGTCATTAGACTTGTTGGGTGGTGATGAGTAGGGCCCAAAATAGAACTGGGGTTTTCCTTAAAACAGGTCACTGGCATAGGCTTTCAAATTTCCTTTAGGTGTAGTGATTATCAGAGCTTTCCTACTCTGTTTGAAGTGGAGTCTGTAGCTTTTCTGTCAAAGGTCCTGTTTTCTTACCTCGTTTCACTGCATATTAACAAAGCAAAATTATTCAGAGCTGTACATCATCTCAGAATACTCACTTTTCTACAGTCTTGCATGATCTGAATTCTTTCCTATTACCTACTGAAATTAATTTAATTATACGAAACACTGATGCATTGTTTTTCTTTTTGTGTTATTGCTGTTTTCAGCACATGTATTCACAAAGCGTGCAGCTTCCCTGTGGGCATTTGAACTGGTGTAGCATTAGAAAGACACGTGACTGGATATGGCACTAAGGGGAATGTTTGTATGTCAACAGTATGCTGTGAATTTTGAAGAGTCAAATGGTCTGAGAGATTAGAGGAATCCCTCACAATTTATTTTTTTTTTTCAGATACAGCAAACAAGATAGATTTTTACCATACTATTTGAAACATCAAAGTACAACATTATATTTAGAAGAAGTTTTAAAACGTGTCTTTATGTTCACATACCTCAAAGTTAATGAGTTACCTAGCATGTCATCATCGGAAGATTAACTGAAATTATCATTCAAACTTAATGCAGCATTAAACATTTTGACTAACCCATATGTGTCACATTGTATTTAGTCAAAGGGATAAAATCTGAAGGTTATTTTTCTTCTTTAATGACTAAATTCAGTGCAAAAATTTATTCCCCTAAATGGCTAGATTTTTATTTCTATTAAAACTCTAAAAGCCAGGTAAATATATGGACAGACAGTGAATTTATGTGCCTGTGGTAAAATAGTCTCGGTGCAAACATTTCCGTAACTGACAGTACTAAAAGCTTTAACACGACCCTGGACTCGGCAATTAATAATGACAGTTACAGAGAACTCAGCTGGGCAGGAGACCTCTTTAAAAGGTCACTGAAAAGGACGAGGAGCTCAGTGGCTTCTTTTCCTCCTTTTTTACTGGACTCCTTTCAGATCCCTGAGCATAGTGGCAGAGTCTGCAGGAGTGAAGCATTACCCACAGAGGTGGAACTCCAAGTTACAGACCATTTAAACAAATTAGAAATATGCAGGCTGATGGGATCAGATCAGATACATACAGGGTTGCTGAGAGAGACAGTTGATGTCATAGCAAGGATTCTTTCTATCATCTTCAAAAGCTCATGCTGTCAGGGAATGTTCCTCATGACTGGCAAGCATCACATCCCTCTTCGAGAAGGATGAGAAGGAGGATCCCAGGGAATCACAGACCAGTCAGTGTGACTTCATGCACTGGGAAGTTTTTGGAGCAGATTCTCCTGAAAGCCATCTCCAAGCACTTAAAGGACAAGAAGGTGGAACAGCCAATATGGATTTACAAGAGCAAATCATGCCTGACCAACCTGATTGCCTTCTGTGATGAGATGACTGGCTCAGAGGGGAATCAGCACTGTTTAATGTCTTTTTAATGATGAGAATGATGAGAGACAATACGCCTTCAAAAATTTCATGGATGATAGCAAACTGAGGGGAGTGGCTCTAGGGAGCATATGCTGAAGGGCAGGGCTCCTATTTAGGGTGACCTTGACAGGCTGGAGAAATGAACTGGCAGAAACTCTATGGAGTTCAGTAAAGCCAAGTGCAAAGCTCTGCACCTGGGATTGAATAACCCCCACATCTGTACTGGCTGAGGGCCAGCTGGTTAGAGGGCTGGTTCATTGAGAAGGACCAAAGGGTGGCTAAGGACAAGTTGAACTTGAGTCAAGTGTCACACTACTGTGAAGAAAGACAAATGCTTACTGGGCTATATTAGCAGAAGCACAGCCAGCAGGTCAAGAGAAGTGGTTGTTTCCCTCTACTTGGCACTTGTGAAAGCTGCATCTGGGCTTCCAGGTACACTTATCTAGCATATTTTTAATCCAAAAGTTGAGAAATTATTTGCAGAGAAGATGCACAGGCCAATTAGGAAATCTGGCTTCACAGGAATTGGGATGAATAATATTAGCTAATGACCAGTGGTAATGAGAAACGCTCTCAATTGACAAGGAAGGTACTGAAAGACACATCTGAAACACTGAGGCCCTCACCTGAGGCAGTGAAGTCATCTTGGGTGCAGAGCAAAAATGGGACTTGATCTTCACAAGAACAAAAGGTAACATTTCAATCTAGTCACAGACCCAGACTAAACACACGAGGAGTAACTTCCTAGACAGCTGAAAATCTCGCAGCAGAAAAATGCTGTCTCAGGAAAGCAGCCGAAAAGAAGATGCACAGTCAACTATGCTCTATTTTATTTCTCACAACCTGAGCAAGAGAAAGGATGTGACAAAAAGGGATGTGAATACTGCAAATGGAAAACAGTTCTTTCAACCAGAATGACGAGGCATAATGGCATACCTGGTAACTACAGACTAGAAAACCCCCACCTTGTCAGATCTGAGGTCACTGTCCCGGTCTAACATGGGAAACAGAGTTAATTTCCAATATGTAGAGTGAACAAATACGCACTGAAAAGTGAAGTTAATGTGTATATTTATTACAGTCATACAGCTTATAGATTCAATGCACACTTCTATTGCTATTGCTCAATTAATTTGAAATCACTCTTAATTACATTACTGTAAAATGAAAACGATATTGTTTATCCATGAAATCCCAAGTAGGCTATTACAGATGTTGCAAGATAAAACCATGCTTAACATTCTTATGCTAAGGTTAAATTGGTAAGCTCTTTTTTCCTCCCCTTGTCCTTTCTCTTCTATGGCTCTCTTCCATTTTATTGTCCTGAAAAGGTGATGTAGTCAAGTATTCCCTCCTTCTGCATAACATATTCTTCATTTGGAAACAATACAGGGCCCCTCTTACGCTGGAATATGTCGGCACTTCTAGCCAGTCATCCTCTTGACGTACCCCAGGTAATTTGGACAGATTTAATCACACTCTCAGAAACTTACTTCATTTCCTCCTTATTGAGCAGATAGGCCATTCTTCTTAATTAAAAGAAGCAATTTTTTTCACTTCCTTGGAGAACAAAATATTTTCAGTTGTCATTTTCTGTTCATGGCTGACGAATGAACGCTCCTAGAGACTCCTAGCTCTAAGGGATAAAGTGCCACCTATCTCTTTAGGGACTCACTGTACTCAGCTCAACATAAAGTGTTTTTACATGGAACCTTATTGTGAATCTATTTACAAAACTGAACAGATTTGATAGAAATTGGGAGCAAGCATTTTGGGGTGACAGGAGGGTTGGAGTGATTCAGTTCCAGCATCCTTCTTTCAAGCATTCTGGAATGAACTTGATCATTACAAGTAACCTATCTCTCTTTTTTTTTTTTTTTTTCTTTTTAAAAAAAAACCCAAGAGTGAGAAAGAATTAGAAACTTGAGTTGCAAAATAGTCTCTGTAGCTAGACTAGAAGAGCCTCATTTTGTCCTAGAAATTGCAGCTGCCAACAACGGGCAGTTGCCAAGCTGGTGTGCTCAGTGCCAGCTTTGACAAAAGATCGCCAAAGATGTCCATCCAACAGAAAATCGAGGCTGCTTTCCTACCAGTTCCTAGTCCCCTGTGTTGCTCAGCTGCCTCCTAGCATGTAAACTTGTGACTTCTCAAAGCCATGGATTTACTGTGGCTCACCAGATGGTAGCTCTGGAAAGCATATGTTGTCTTCCTTAGCTTCCAGCATCAGTCCAACTTTTAGCTTTATCTGTCCCACTGGCACTAATAGCACTGACCAGATTGTTTCCATTCTGAATGTCAGCAAACCTCAGATTGTCTGCAAACTCCCTCTCGCACTCTTAATGTCTTGAGTTGTTCATGCCATGTTTGATGAAGTCCCACATGCTGGGAACTAAAAGAGAGGTGACATAATGCGACTTTACCCTACAAGTATATGTAAAGGTAAAGAATCTTAGCCATACAGGCTTCAGTGGGGATGCTGTGTCTGAAAAGACTTTCTTTTGGGGGTATCTCCTGTCATACATTTTCTTTCACCAATATTGTGTTCAGTGCTGTTTGGTTCTTCCTCTAGGCCTGCCTTACTCTTGTAATCTGCATTATGTGCTCAGTTACTTCCTTTAGTCTGCAATATTTCAATATTTTTTAAAAAGTGTGCTCTTGTTTAATTTTTGAATTTTCAGCTGGTAGGATTCTTGGTTTTGCTGGATTTGCCTGAATTCCTCAGGTAGCTGTACCAAATAAATAACAGCATTAATCTTGTTAACTTACAACGAGCTACTACGTAGATACATATATTCATTTCATTTTTCAGTGTGTAATTTTTCACTTTACGTAGATAATACCAGCAGAATATCTTAACAATGTCACGGAGACCTGAAACAGTTTAGAAAGAGATCTTTCTTTGTTTTGTTCTGTTTTGTTTACTACTGGCTCCTGCTAGCAATATATATAAA
Source organism: Podiceps cristatus (assembly GCA_000699545.1). Taxonomy (NCBI): domain Eukaryota; kingdom Metazoa; phylum Chordata; class Aves; order Podicipediformes; family Podicipedidae; genus Podiceps; species Podiceps cristatus. The sequence continues at coordinate 11,828 of JMFS01034262.1, forward strand.
GGATACAAGAGCAAACACTTTTTCAGTATTTTCATGTCAGCATATTTTAAAGGATTAATACTCCATTAATCAACATAAAGTGTCTTTTCTTTTATATTCCTTGGTTGCTCCCTGTTCTCCTGCATCTTTTTTCATCATACACTTTTAGGTCATTCTGTATGAAAAAAAATGGCAGAGAGCATTAAATGAAATTACTAGGAAAAACTTTATTAGGCTGCTGCAAAATGACACTTTATGCTACAAAAGTAGCCACTGATGTGGAATGTGAAAAAAAAAAAAAAAAAAAAAAAAAAAGATTTTTCTGTTGCATTTGGAGTGCAACACTTATGTAATAAATGCAACATTTTATATAATTTCTTCTTAAAGGAAATGTTTCATCATCATATCGCCCAATAAAAGGGACTTTTCATTACATTATCAGTAATAGGCATCATTTTTGTAGAGACTGTGCAGCGGCATTATATAAAGGTTACCAGTGAGGTGCAAATAGCTGTTGTATTTTTACTTCTTAGTTTATGACATGTCTTCTTCCCTTTCTTGTATCTCTTGCTTTCAGCACTGATTTAATATTTTAATATGGAATATGCAGATGTCTTTGCTGGAAGAGATGGGGCATGGTGCACGGTTTTTGACAGTTTGTTTCCTTTCACTGCTTATTTCCATGTTCTTTTTGAGTATGCTTCGATCACATGAACAAATGACAGCTGAAATGCAGCTGAAGGAGTCTGCTCTGTTTTTTTAAATGCTTGAAGTTTCAAACATTATTGTAACTTGGGCAAAAACCTTATAGAGTGAACAAAACCCAAACATTTGGAAGATTGTTTTAAAGTATTACCGTGATGGTTAATGTTCAATAGAAGGGGTAGGTACATACTATTCCCAACTTATTCTTATCTTTCTCCTAAATTATGTTGTGAGGGTTCTGATAGCATCATCTGTTTTGGTTACATTTTCCACCTTTACTTCTACAGGTACATCTCAGTCTTGTTGAATGCAGTAAATTTTCCTAAATATTACTTCCTTTCTCTGTCTATAAAGAAACAGCAGACCCCCAAACTCGGACCCATTCTCACTATCAAGTTCTCACTATCAGAATAAACACCTGCTGAGGCAAAAATAATTGCCTTATGGTAGCTGCAGTTCAGATCCCATCCAAACCAGACTACTGCCATCCTTCAGTCTCCTCTTGCACCTTGATCAGAACCAAAGATTTCCTCAGTGCCTCTAAAACTGAAACTTAGCACCACAATTGAAGGTTTCTTTATCTTCTTGTGCCCTTGTTTTGGGAAGTCCAGAAGGAACCTTGAGTATCAGCCCTGCATAACCTGTAAAACGACAGCAATTCATGCCACTTGCTGGTCTCAGTAGTGCATCTTGTGCATAGTTCTCCAAAGCTTGCGGCTTTATTCCTGAGTAAGTGGGGTGTTTTGCTAGCACATATGGCTCTGTGTTAATTTTCTTCCTTGTGAAAGAAGAATTCTAAAAATTTTAAAGATTTTATTTTTAAAGATATTATTGCTCTGAAGATTCAGAAAGAGTGGGTTGTGCTTGAAGACCTGGAAGGCCAACTCTGAGGAAAGCTGCAGTTTACTGTGGAGGAGCACGCCAGGGGTACATTCTTGGCAGATCAGCTTGATTGTCTTCTCTCCTCCAGAGGACTGAAGCAGTTTTGTAGGCACATATGCATTTCTAGTACTTTTCTGTTACAGAGGTAATCTTCTCCAGATACTTTTTTTTTTTTTTTCTTAATGAATAGAAATACATCTTATTAGTTTGCAAATATCTGCAAACTAAACCTAATCTTGAGCCAAGAGGTACTGAGTTTGATTAAGGCAACATGTCTTTTTAATTTTTCTAATTAGTTTAAAGGGTCTGTACACTGCTGCATTCTTCCTTACATCTGTCTGCACAAGTAGAAAGAAATCAACAACAAAAAAAAAACACTAAAATTTTTAAAGGCATTTCAGCTGATTTCTTGAAAATTCCAAATAGGAAGGAGTGCGTTTACTTCTACATCTTGGAATAGTGGAGAATGCTTTTTGAATTATAGGTAGAGAAATTTTATTTCAAAGAAGAAAGGGACTGGAACTCTCCTCTTGTCCTTCTGTTTCCTGTTTTAACCATAGCCTCAGTAATTCTTTATGAGATTTTCAACACTGGTTATGTCTCTCAACCTGCAATTTATGTCTTCATATAAAAAGACAGGTTTTGTATAGAAAATATATGAGATACCTGTTAAGGAATATTTTTCTTGACAGTAAAGGCTATTGTTTGTTGATCTTTCCTAATGATTATGAGTGTTCCCCAATTACTTGGAAGATTAATTCATTGAAGGGAGGCAGAAAAGGTCTTGATGACATGCTACATCAAGGCAGTTGTCCTGATGAGGGGATCAGCTCAATTAAAATCTTTGTCTCAAGGTCACCATATAAAAAGTAGTTTAACTGGAGTAGTATAATTGTCTAGGTAAAGAATTTATCTTCCTCAGTAGATACTTCAAACTAGAGATAATTTAATTAATGAACTTTGTGATCACTGGGGATATTTGTGAGAGTATGTTTCAGATGTCTGAAGCATGGGTTATCCTGTCACCGGATTATTTTTTCTTTCCATGTTCTTCAGAATATATTAAAAAAAAAAAACAAAACGTATTTATTCAAAACAATTACGGACGTACTTTCTAGTTCTGTAGCAGATCCACTTACTGTGAAATGGTCAAAATCTGTCCTCAAGTGCGTAAGCTGGTAACCTTGTCCATGCACATTGCCAAGGCTATCACAGAAACCTCCAGTGAAGAGATACACCTAAGTGTTGTTTGCAACACTCAACCAAATTTTCCAGAAACCCAGTGGCTTTCGCTCAACTTGCAAAGTATTCCTAGCTGCATTCTGGAGTCCTACAGCTGACAGACTGAGAAGACAGTATTTCAGCTATATGAGTGAAGGAGGAACTAAGCCATCTGCACTATTTAGATAGGCTGTTCAACCCTGTATGTGGTATATTTATTACAAATATCACTGCTGTTCCCCATTTTCCAGGCAGTCAGAAGTCTGTAACAAATCATCTCAGCAGGCACTCTTCATATTAACCTGATCTGAGCTGTCAAAGCCAGTGCTACAGAATGTATTTCATAAGAGGAGATACCTCTTAATAAATCTGTTTGCTAAGCACCGGAAAGAAATGTGCCAAATGTGCCATTCTAGGAGAGAGATTGTGGCCTGCATGCATTACCAGAAATTGGTCTCACCCAGGGAATACCAAAACAGAGCTGTATACTTCCCATCTCGGATTCTCGTGATAATGAAGATGCTGTAGCAAGGTATGGTTTGATGAGCATGGTAACACTGGTTTTCAGTCAACCCCATCCTTCTGCGTACTTTTCCCAGTATAGCCTCTGGGAATAGTCAACTTTGGATCAGATTTGATACAGCTTCTTTATAGCTAACAGGGTAAACACCTTTCCATTCAGATCTATAGAGAGAATCTGTTTGAAAGATTCTTCTTGAAAACAATTTGGTTTCTAAGGAGACAAGCTAAATTATTAAAGGTTTTTATTTGGGCACCAGCAACATAAAATCATCAGGCTTTTAGCCCTGAAATGGAGTGCTTTACTTTTTTTTTTTTTTTTTTCAGAATGATCCTGCTAGCATCACTGTCCTCACATCATTTTCTTAGAGCAAGACTCTGAATGTTCTCATGCATGTTTTTCTCTTATATCAGAAATCCTCTTCCATTGAGTTGGTATATTCATTGTGCCTTTATTTTTTTTTTTTTTTTTGTCTGTCTTTGACAACTGCTTGATTTAATACCTTTTGCTGAAGACTGGTTTTTCAAGTAGCTGTCAACTTGAAAGCATAAGATGTATCTTCATTCTTTAACGTACCCTATTTCAAAGTGACAGGATAATATTCAACTGTTATCCCAGATTCTTAGAAGAGGACTTTTCTCTCTTGATAGCTTGTTCAGTATATGCTGTAAGGCAAACATAAGCTACTCTAGCATAGTTCTTAAATACTTTGCTTTTAAAATTTTGTTCTCCTTCCATTATATTTAATTTTTGTGTTTGTTTCAATGGCTGAATTTTACTTTCTATTTTTCTTTAAATTATTGGTTGCATCAGGTATTATTCTATAAGGAATGAAAAGATTGCATGCCCATATGAAAGAAAACAAATGCTGTATTGTGATTTGTTTTCTTTTCTGGCTAGTGAGACAGCAGTTAAAAAGAGACATGTGTGATCTTAGATCACAGAAATACCCCCTGAAACCTCAATAAAATGCCATTCAAAAGGAAGATTTTATTGCTCTTTAGAAAATACTTTTTTCAGCCAAATGGTGCAGGTCTCCTGAGCAGAGAGTGACTAGCTGTGTGTGATCTGTTCACAGGGTGGTTGGCTCATGCACTGGAGTTAAAGGTAAAAAGAACAGCACCTTTGGGACTTCTTCCCATACTGTTAGGGCCAAATTCAACTAACCCAGCATGTTGCAGGGAGAAGGAATCCACATTGAGGCCTAATCAGCCATTTTATAAATGTCATTTTTGGCTTTGCATCTGTTTGCTCAATTAACAAAAGCAGAAGAAAAAATACAACAGAACAAACTTATTTATTTAACTACTGAATACTTTTATTAAGGCCTTTAAAGTGTTAGCATTTTCCTTAACAAAGGAACACCCATGTCATTATCTTACAGGTTTATTTCAGACTTCATCTTGAGCTCGTATTTTTAATGCTCTTGCCTGCAATAAAAACTAAAGGTTGCAAGGTTTTAAGGTTAAAGGTTTCTTTTCTAGGTTGATTACCATCAACTTTCAAAAATAATTATAGAACTTGACATATAATTAAATTGATATTTAATCTCTGAAGCCTGATTTCAAATTTCCTTATCCACTGGATGGTCCACCCATCAAATCCACATCTCTCCGCTTTAGAGATAAGGATATGGTGGGGAACTGTGTCAAAGGCCTTGTACAAGTCCAGGTAGATGACATTGGTCACCTTCCCTTTATCTACCTGTGCTTCTTGTCCTTAGTTAGATTTCTCTTTCTGTTAATGTGTTTATTGTGTACCTTTCTCTAACTAACTGTTGATGCTGTGTAATTTCACTGTATGATAAGGAAAATTGTTTCCATAAATGCGTGTTCCCTATTGATAGATGAGAAATAACATTTCACAGTGGAAGCACCTGTGACATTCAGATTTAGTGTGTGTGGTTTTGGTTATATTTCTTAGTCATCTGCTAGACTGAATCAGAGAGATTAATAGGAGAAAAACTTTTTTAAAAATATTGTATTAACATGTAATTGCACATCATATGGCCAAATGTGGGAGGTTGTTGTGTGTGACAGTTGATCCGTGTTACCTTAGAGAAGCTTGGACCTCTATTTGAAGGCTTGTAGTTACACAGGCAGATAGCTCTTAGCATTGAGGAAAGAAGACAACCAGTGTAGAGTTGACATCTGCTTCTAGTCTTTGATGTCTGTACCACTTGGTTCAGACACTATTAGTCTCCTGTTCGTAAAATTTGGGGCAAACTGGTTTCCAATAGCCTTTCTAGTCTTCTTCCCTTGCCCCCTCCAGTGCTGATCTCAACACACACTTTGTTTTTAAAAATCAAAGTTTCCTAGCTTCAGGAAATGAAGTCCACCCTCCCCATCTCTTAAAGCCACTGTGGGACCTCCTGACTCGCATTCAGCAGACAAAGTTAAATTTTCAGGATCTGTTAATATTTTCATTGGCATATGTTACTTTCTCATAAATGGTACAGAACAGCAAGGAACAGTGGAACAAAACGATGAGAGACTGTGGGAGGAGAGGCTCACAACACAAGAGGTAACCAAGTGCTGGAGTTTGCCGGCTGTGCATCCAAACAAGAGCAACTCATTGCAAGCATGTTGATTGGTCTTTTAGCTGGGATGCAGTGTGCAACAGAGGTGGTAATATTAAACCAAGCTGTTTGAAAAGCCTAATGAAATTATGGTTTCGTTTACTTAGTAATGTAATGCACCACTTTTTGTCCTTAGTATAATGTTGAAGACTAATGACAAGCTACTTAAGAAGCGAGATTGCTAGGTACAGTCCAATAAAGCAAAGGACTAGCCCCAGATAACACTTACTGTTCTAAAAAATAATAAATCCAGTCATACTAAATTCCACATAGATCTTCAGCAGCATGTAACTTCCCTGATCCTAATTTTTCAATGTGTAAGATAGGGAACTTTGTTCAGCTTTTGGCAACTTTCCTTTAACTGTCAATCAGACACCCTGTCGTGGTGATGGGACTGTGTGATGTGGTCAGTCCTGTTTCCTTCATCACTTATTCATCTTCCTTTCATCACTTTCTTTTGCTTGAGGTTAAGCAATTAGGCTTTCCAAATGCTGCCATTATTCTCCGTGGTCTGGTGATCAGCCACTAGTAAGGTAAAGTGAGTTTTGAGGAACTAAAAGCTAAAGCAAAACCTTTCAGAATAGGGCTTTTTCTTATTTTCAAAACAAAGTATCATTTTTTGAAGTTTCTCCTTGGCTTCCTTCTGTTATACTTCCCAGAATATAAATTTTTTTCTTTGTGTATCAAAACTACAAACTCCACACACACACCCCAAAACCCAGCAACTCAGCCGTGTCACTGTATTTATGATCTTTTAAATTCAGAAGTTAAGGTTAAGGATATGGCCAGCTAAAATATTTGGTGGGGCAGACCTTAAAAACAAAGAAGTGATGAAGGAAATGGTGGGGGTTGGACACTTTCCTGTGAGCTTTAAATCAATCCAGCTCACATGACTAGCATCCCATTGTGTTGATGGGAAAAAAGGAAAAAAAATCCTTTTTTTTCCCCTCACTCATCTAATCATTAATGAACAAGACTGCTACTAAAGGCCTGGACAATTTAGCTGATTGTTTCCTGGCTTCCAGCATCTCCTTCTGGCATTTTTCCCATTATCGTGTTTTGCGCACTGACCTAAATTGCTGTAGTGTTACAGTCTTTCAGATGGCTGCTCCATTTCATCCCTCAAGTAAATAAATGTACTCTTCTTTGTCTCTTAGGACTACAAAGTACTTTGAGGTCTTATGCAATGGCATCAGCTTTCTCAAAGGGGGCAGCGGAGGAGGAGGAGGTGCTGATCTCCTCTCTCTGATGACCAGGGGTAGGACACGAGGAAATGGAATGAAGCTGCATCAGGGGAAGTTCGGGCTGGACGGTAGGAACAGGTTCTTCCCTAAGAGGGTGCTTGGCCACTGGAACAGGCTCCCCAGGGAAGTGCTCAGGGCACCAAGCCTGTCAGAGTTCAAGGAGCATCTGGACAATGCTCTTAGTCATATGGTTTAGTTTTAGGTGGTCCTGCGAGGAGCTGGAACTTTGCCTTGATGATCCTTATGGGTGTCCTCCAGCTTGAGGTATTCTGTGGTTCTGTATTACAGATTGTAGAATCTAATTTTTCATAATACAAGACACATTGGCAATTTTAAACTAAATAATGTATTTACTTCCTTGCATACAGTTTTCTTTGTGTTTTGTTTTTTTTTTTCCAATAATGTTGACTATTGCATCAATTTAACTTATGGTGAGGAGCTAAGTGTGCTTTAAAGCAAATGAAGTTCATCTGTCCATCAGGATTTGTAGCTGCAGCAACAGTGGACTGTCCTGTGGGTGGTGGTAATGCTACATCAATGAAGGCTCGAGCTAAACAATCTTAATGACATGGCTGACTGACACATAGAAATGTTTTCTAAGTACCTAAATCAGCTGAATAAAATGGACTGTGCACAAGATCTGTATGATTTTTTCCTAGTGTGTATATTAACTAGGTGAAATATAGCCTGTGTGTATACATTTTGTCTTGAAGGTAAGCTTCTGTGGTGGCTCGAATACATGGTAAATGTATACTTATACTTGGATTATTATAAAAACACTTGTGTGTTAGGTGCATAAATGTGGAGGAAAAATATATTAAAATACACTTACAAAATTCAAATTAACTTATGCATATTTTTGGTTAACATTTTGTCACCTTTCATTTTACAAGAAGAATATCTGAAATTATGCCAGAAAAGATAACCACATGAGGATAATAGCTTACGTTACATTAACATGTAGCATGAAAATCCATATGAGGAAAGAATTAACAGCTATATATGCTGATATGCATTACAGTAAAAGATAATGAGATTAGTATTAAAATGCAAAAATTATTCACGTTAGTACAGAAAAAAAAATTTCCTAGAAGTCTTAAATAATAGGTCCTATAAAGCAATTAATCTTACTGGGGAGAAAAACTCTTCCAAAGGACTCATAGGTAATAAAGTGACTTTCCACTTTTCAGAAGTGCTTGATGGTCCACGGGTTTTCTATTGCTTGTATTCGTCTTCCTGTTTTAAAATTATTTTAAAATGTGAAATCTTCTCATTTGAAAATTTTTATTGCTTATTGTGATTAATTCATTCCCCATGGCATTTGGCTATACCTCATCAATAGAAATTCAAGAATTTCATAGAGGAGTGGAAAGGCATGACTTTTTAAGTGATGCAGCTTTGTTTCATTAAAAAAGGATAAAGTCATAGAAATTCATAGTTATTTTCAGTGTTCAGATTCAGAAATCTTATGGGTTTTTTCAGCAGGTGTATGGCTTAAATTGGGCACCCAGTATCAAAGGATGTGAAATGATTACTTCTGAAAATCTTGGCCCATCTTTTTAAATTAAAGACTTTAGGGTTTAATTTTTTAAATTAGAAGCCTGATTTTGATTCTACTTCCTTTTCTCTAATATATTCCATTGTAATAGTACTTGGGATGATGTATTGTAAAATAGAGGAAGATGCTAAGTAATGGAAAAGATTTTTCACTTTTGAATGTTAAATTTTTTTAGGAGCCATACCTCAAAAAAAGTAATTACCTGAAAATTGCTATTAAAAAATGCAAAAGAGATTGTTATTTCCCAAGTGACTGGGATTCTTCACTGTAATTCAACATAATAAATATTATCATTAGATTTTTTCCTTTCATATGTGACTAGAACATTGTTTATTATTTGATTTGAGGGTGACCAAGAATAAGCATCTTCTGAGATGAGGTAGTTTTGCTTTTGTGAGTTTTGTTGTTGTTTCTGCTGGTTCTTCTTTCAAGCTTTATCTCATTGAATGTGAACTGTCTCTCCGATTCTTATTAGAATCACTAGCATTCTTTCTTTCTCTGTAGTCCCATTTTAAAAAGATATTTCACTAAGAAGCATGTACTTATATGTCCTTATATTTAATGCTCTGTATCTCTCATGAATTCGTGTGCTGTTTATTTTATTGTAAGAATTCCACGTGCACATTGCAAATTGGTGTTTACTCAGTTGCTGTACATGCTTTCTAGAAAACACTCGCAAATCTCTAAGCTGTTACCACCATTGTAAGTTATTATCTTTTTTGCTATCTTTAATCTTGTGCAGTTTTTTCAGTTTTAATAACAATAGTCTTACAGATGAAGGATGTCTTTAAAACCTTACTATCCCTTTGATAGGGTGATAGGTTATAGATATGTGTAAATGCATTCAGTAGAGTTAATAGAACATTAAGTTTACAAAATGAAGCTCTCAAACTGAGGGAATTCCAGAGTTTTGTTTCTTTCTTCAGTCCTAATTATCTTCCTTATAGACATATATTATTATTTTTCCTTATAGACAGATATTTATTTTCCCCTTGACTGCCTCCCCATAGAACATATCGGTTGCAGTGTGCTCACTTAAGACGCATACTTTCTGTATTTTATTTTATTGTTCCAGTTCAGTATGTGGTCCAATTATGCACATTGTTCAGTGGTGGTGTGAAGATAAAATTGTTCTATAACAATCACCAGTCATATTTCAGTGTTCAAAATAGCAACAGAAATGTCTTACTGAGCAGTGAATTGGGTGATTCCTATTAATCAAGCTTTTGAGGTTTCTTGATATTAAAAATGTGTGTGTATTTAAATATTTTTTAAATATTGTTTGTATATATAAAAACATGATTCTCTGGCTTTGAAGACTGAAAGTTATCTGAAAGAGAAGAAAGATTCTTTACAGAATCACAGTATGGATTCTTTACAGTTTCACGGAACTTTCATGGTGCAAATGTTCAAGGGCTCTGGGCTTGTATTTGCTAAACCTTTTACACAATTATCTGCATGAAGTATTGTAAAAGTGAGAATTATAATTTGGTTCCATGAGCATTGAGATAAGATGAGATGTGTTTTCATGCAGCAAATGACTGCAAACCTTTTAGACTTGTAGATTCAAAGTTTCGTGTGACCTTCTTAGTTTAGACAGTTAAACAATTGGGGAAATTTTAGGTAATGCCATAGATACCTGTATCATTTGAAAGGTTTATTGCCCAACTTGTGTTGCTTTTTGACACCAAAGCTACAGAGCAGTTGTGGTATCCTGCACGTGAATATAAGTTTCCAAACAGTATGACAATTACAAGTATCACAATCTGAATATTACAAGCACTAGGTAATTTTAAGACTTCCATCTTTTAAACTACTTCAGGAAAGCTTGAGTTTATCTCAGGATATCTATCCAATATATTATAAAGACATTAATTTTAGTTCAGAAATTAGAAGGTATTTGATAATAGTATATATCCTTATAATTACTCCATTCTTTGAAATACATATTTTGTTTGAAGATGTTTTGGACCATGTGGGAGATGATCTACTTCAGACGTATTTTGATGAGGGTTGTAGCTTTATTAATATTGTTGTCTCTTATCTAAAGAGTAGATTACAGTAGCACAGACCAGCTTCCCAACAGGTGAATCTAGGTTTGCAAATTTATAAAAATTAATTAATTCCACTAATTTTAATTTAGAAGTTGAATAAGAATTTTCATGTGGAACTGAATGTGTTGGGCTTATATATTTTCATTTTCTGCATTAGCTGTACTTGGTATGTTTATTTTATTGGACAGATAGAACCGTGTATTGTACAAGCTGAGTTAATGCCAACATAATACTTCCAATAAGTTGTTTAATCACTGAACGAGTCCACTTTCAAACTGGGCAATGTGCCCATTGCCAGTGTGCAGTACTGGGTTAGAAGAACTTAACGATTATGCTGGTTGTGTTTAAAAAGAAGCCTGACTTAAATCAGCTGTAACTGTTGGACAAGGTAGTTAAGTATGCCAATAATTTTTTAACATTGTCAAAAAAGGAATTTCCTTTTTTTTTTTTTTTTTTCTTGGTCTCTGTAGGCCATCAGTACTTTTTCACACTAATAGAGGTTGGTTTAGCACCAAGGAAAAAATGCTGTCTCTGCAATTTTCCCAGTCCAATTGGCTTACATTGCAAAAAGCAGAGCTCAGTGTTGAATCTACATTTTTTTAGAAGTATTCAAAGCACTGACTAGCCATATGCCATGTGGTTTGAACATGTATATTGCAAAGAGATATGTTCTCGATCATACTTTTGTTGAGTTCTGAAGAAAATATTAAAGCAATCAGTGTTGTCTGTGATCTGTTCTAAAAGTATTTCTGAAATACAGAAGAAACATTCTGCCCTCTCTGTGTGGATAACATACCAGATAGGAAGCTAGTATATCATCCTGCTTTCTAAACAGTAGATTAAAGAGCTGTCTCTACTACGTGCATGATGTTTTGGGGAAATCTTGCGACCAAAGAATCTGTCTTTTATTCCAAAATCCAAACTCCAGATATAATTATGGAGAAAAGGGCTGAGGAAGCAAAGCTAGCCTGTTTTGTTTTGATTGGTCTAAAAGTTTAGACTTAAGTTCTCTGTGGTCAGGAGACTGAGATTAAAGGGTCTGTAATTAGTTTCAATACTGCATGTGTCTTAATGCCCAGAAAGGCCAAACCCTGTCTGCAGGCAATGGTAGTTGCCAGGATCATCAAAAATAATTCATAGATGCAAGTGAAAAGGAAATTATGCACGCTTTCTGAAATAGTTTGTTCTTACTTGCTCTGTCTTGTTTCTGTAAAAAGAAAAGAAATCCCTCCATATATCTAGTAATTCAGTAGAACTTGAAAAGAAATAGTTTTAATTGCCTAGATCTTGTAGGCAGTCCTGTATATTCAAATCACGTTGCATTAGTTTTTCCTTTTGATCCTCCTGTTTTCCTTACGTTAGATAGAGTGGTACCCAAAGCAAAATAGACCATTAAATGTCTGCATATTTTATATGTACATGTGTGTATAAACAGTGAAAAGATTTCTATGTAGCATATGCCACATAGTCACAAGAGGGCAGGTGCATCTTTTGATTAATAGTTTATCCCAAATAATAACTAAAGGGTTTGTTTCAGAAATTTCCACATTTAGGTTAACGTTAATGATCAAAACGAAGCATTCTTTTGACTGAATTAACAGCTGAGGGTAACACTTGAGGATGAGTTTGGTGTTGGTGACCTTCTGCAAACAAAGTGATGATACTTGAGGGTTCCACTCTTCCCCAGTCCAGCTGCCCAGTGCTGGAGCTGGCAGGAAGTGTGCTCTGGACCATGCTCTGAGTGCTTTTCTCTTTTACAGGCAAGTTAAAGATCAAAATAAGAAAGTAGCAAATCTGAAGCACAAAGAGCAAGTGGAGAAAAAGAAGAGTGCCCAGATGCTGGAGGAAGCCAGGAGGCGAGAAGATAATCTTAATGACAGCTCCCAACAGCTTCAGGTAACGTGGGAATTGAATGAAGGCAATGTGGCCAATCAGCCAGGCTTGCCTACCTTGCTCTCCTCTCTACCCACTGATCCGTTTTCACAGCTGTTACCTAAGAAATTTGTTATTGATTGTTTAAAAGGACACATCTATCCCAGAGCACTTCAAGGAAAGCAGCCTTTCTCAGTTGACTTCATAGTTTACCCCATTTTCGTAAAAGGGGAAAAATAGTTTTAACTTTCAACTTGGTTACAAAGTGCATCATTGAAGTAATTTTATCAATTTGGCATTAGAGTTTGGTGTGGCATTTCTTTCTTCACTGCTCTTCTAACAGCCTTATTCTATAGCTATTTTGTGTATCTTCCCAGCTGGTTTTACCTTATACTGGTGCCTTTTCTTCAGTAAATGAAAGATAACCAAGTGAGTATTCTTATGGTAAATTGAAATTATTGTGGGGTAACTGGAGGACCATGTTTTCTGTGTTTGCTCATCCTTGTTTTACAGTGAAACCGTACTCTACCTCATGAAATCTTGGTATGCTTACTAGTGAGTTTGCTTTATTTCTGAAATGATAATATCCTGCTGCCCCACAGAATTATCTACTTACCTCAGATCTACCTAAGCATATGAAAGTCACCAGTATGAAAGCAAGTCAAATATTTCTCAGTGTGCTACATGTTGATATTAGCTGTAAATGGTTTATCAAATGGTAAGTGTTCAAGTGTTGCCATAAAAATGTGAAACTGTGGCCATGAAATAAAGCAAAGGTACCATGATGCTAAGCAAGTAAGTAATAGATATTTTGCCTGTGACTTCTTTAATTTACAAAAATAACTTTCCTTCTTGTGAGTGAAAATAAACACAGAAACAGTAATCTACCCTTGAGGTCTCTTAAACTTTTTAAAATCTTTAGAGATCAAGCCTTCTCATAAGTGTTTTGCTTTGTTATCCTAGATTAAATCCTGTTTCTTGTTGCTAGCTACATATCTTAATACATCTAGACTGAAGACCAGAATAATTCCTAATATTTCAATAGCAAAAATAAATCCCCTCCTTAATTTAAACAGATACTTCTTTACTCTGTTCTGTGGAATTCCAGGGGCATGTTTTCAGCTCTTTAAGAACTTTTGCAAGAACCACAGAAACATGTGGAATGCTCTCAGATTCACTGTTGTTTTGGGTTTTTTTTCTCCCTTCCATTCCAGTCCTGCAATAGTTAAGTTCCAAGTGTATGAAAATGATTTCATAACGGCAGACTTTTCTGAAAGGCTAGGATGTGGGATTTCTACATCTGCTAATGGGTTTTGTGGCTGTAATGCTATGGCAATCCACAAGGCTCTCGTTATGTGGCAGCTTAAGTTCAAATAACACAATTCTCCTTGTATTAGTGAAATGTCTTCAAAAAAATCCTAAAACTAATACAGAATTTGGTTAGATTTGTAATCTGTATTTGAGTAAATCTATGTTTTAAGTATGAAAAGATAAGTAGTTCTTGATATTTGCCTTGAAATTATGTGCATGGTGTATTTATCAAATGATACCATTCCACAAGGTCGTCTTTTTTGGTTGTATGTAGCACTTCCAGATTTGAAAAGGTGTGGCTTTCTTGTCTGGCTTTTTAACACAATTATTCTTTCCCTTTTCATTTTACTTTCTGTTACACAAATGGAATGCATTGGAAAAAGCATACTTTTTTTTTTTTTTTTTTTTTTTTTTCCTCAGCTCCTATTTGCATTTTGGTAGGTTTTGGTTCTTTAGAAACAGTAACTTATATAATGTGTTTGTGCAACTATACATAGCAATGGACAGACAGTGGTATTCTGGTTACTGATAACTTTAAGTCCTGTTAAAATTATTTAACAGCAGTTTCTGATACTTCAAAGACATTGTACAGCTTTGGTGGCAGTAGTGAGGCACTTTTTTCTCAGAAAGTAGGTGGCAAAAGATGGTGCTGCTTTATATCAGAGTTCTTTAAGAATGTATAGCTGTCCTTGCAATGTACTATCCAATTCTTTACTTACAAAGTGTATTAGCAGTAGAGAGATCATAGATATAAAACTGTTAATAGCATAGCATAATTTTACTCTAAATATTTCCCCTTTTTTAATTTTAAAGTAACCAGCTTATGTCTAGGAACAAGGAACAAATAACCAATTATCTCTTTTGAGGAAGCCAAGTTGTTTGACATTTTTTCTTTTTCTCCAGTGTTACTTTGTTGTTGGTTGATGGATTAATAGGGAAGCTAAAATTGGGAACAAAGATGTCAAAGTGTATGCTTTTATTATCTTTACCTTTTAACATTCAGGTTTTCCAATTGGATATGTCTATACAGCAGTACATACTTCTTTCCACTTTGCTGATGATGTATTTTTTCTGCACTGGTGTCTGTTGCTTTCTATATAATTTCATATGCAAGTATTCCTGAGATTAAAAATAGGCATTATTAAATGCATATAAGAACGTAAGATTGAAGTGGGATGTGATAGTCAACATTGGAACATGTAAGTTATCATAGCATTAATATTACTTGATATTCCCTAGTGCCTTTCCTGCTTTTGTGAACCTAATTCTCCTGTTTGGGTGGGCTTGATTTTAGAGAGTCTTTCCCTGTATTCAACACAAGGCTGAAGGGAATGCTTTCATTCAGAGATGAAAAAGGTCTGTATGCTCTAATGAAAATATCAGGCTAATGTAAAATATGGTGTGTTTAATGACAAGTGACAGGTTCAATAAAAACTCCTTCCTTTAGAAGAGCCCTCTGCTTATAGCCTCCCTCTCTCAAGGACTGCAGCATTTTGGTTTCCTGGAAGTAAAATTTACCCAGGACCACATTTCAACTTGTTAGTTATGGAGACCTGTCTTCTAAAGGGCTCTGCCTTCTAATCAATTTTTTTAAAAATTAAACCTGAGAGGAACGTAGATTTTTTTTTTTTTTTTTTTTTTTTTATGCAACCATTGTTGGCTTTGGGGTCAGGACACACAAGCACCAATTTCAGATAATTTTGGTCATGGTGGTTTTGGCTGGAATTAATAATACGACATTATGAAATGCTTAAAAATACATGATTTGCATGTTCTTCGGTTGACTGTCTGCAATCCAGTCCAATAAACATGCTACCAAGCACATACTCCACTCCTCCTCTCTCTGTCCTTAACAGGCATGTGGTTTCTTTCTTCCTGAGTCCAGTAACAAAATGTTCATTTATTCAGAGAGCTCTGGTGATGGAAATTTGGTATTTTGGGGAGTGGGGGAAGAATGAAAACCATAATGTCTCAATTCTAGTGAGATGGATAAATGACTTTCCAAATTTGTCTTTTCCTCCTGGGTTCCCTTAAACCACAATTCTCCAGAGATCTGAGAGGTTAACGAGTGTCTGGTCTATAAGCAGGATAAAAAAAAAAATGAACTGTTGGGCTGGAGTAGAAAATTTTTGTTTCAAGTAACTAAAGCTTGGCTATTGTGAAACGTAATTGATATGCTGTCTTGTCCTAGAAAGGTAACATTTACTGAAATTTCAAGATGTTTAAATAGGTGCTTGGAACTGACATCTGGAAGGCAATATGCTTATTTTATTGTCCTATCACTCCAGAGTTTATAGGAGGAATTTTCAGAATATCTTGTGGCATGGAGTTGTATACTATTGGATCTGTATTGCAGCAGCTATCTATCAATCTCTAATTGCTGCTGACAAACTGTATGTCCAGAAGCTATGTAAAATATATTTGAATGTTGTAATGAACAACTGTAAAACTGGGTAAATTTAACAATTTTTTTCTACTCTTTCCACACCCCAGTTAAGATAATGTATAATTCTTTATCCATGAATTAGGTACGCAAGCAAATGTTGTTTGTTCCTTGTGATTATAGAATTCTTTTATCATATTGAGCATTAAATAGGAAAAATATCCTTCTAGTGGAAAGTACGGAATTTTCAGTCTAAACAAACATGCAGGTTTTTTTTTTTTTTTCAATAATGCTTTTACTGGGATCCAGACAAACCTTGATGAAATGGATAGGTAGCCAAATACGTCTCATTAAATGAGCTTCCTAAATTCATTAAATATCAACCTCACTGCCCCATGCCTGTCAGTGTTTTAAGAGGCATTTGGAAAATCCCCTTAACAACATGCTTTCACTTTTGGTCAGCCTTGAATTGGTCAGGCATTTGGACTAGATGGTCATTGTAGGTCCCTGCCAACTGAGATAGTCTATGCTATTCTAATTAACTATTCATTAATGAGGCACATAGTCACATGTACACATAGTCAATATCAACATTCAAAAACCTGAAAACCCAAGGAATCCCAGTACATCTGGTCTTAAATTACTGAAATTTTTTCTCTTGACATGTTATGATTGGATCTTGAGGGTAGGGTGGCTGAAGCTTTTTATCATCTGATCTGTTGATGGCAGTACCATGCCATGATGAAAATGATGGTTTGTTTTCTTTTTTTGTTTGTTTGTAAGTAAAGTGAGATGATGATTTCCACATTAATCTATGAACTTACTTTTGGACAGTGTGTACAAAGCTTCTGAAGAAATGGTTAGATTTAGAGAAAAGCTTTCCAAACTTAAAGTTCAAGATTTCCTCCATAACTTCCTAGGCATCATCAGCTTTGAAGCAAATTGGTTATGCTAGGTAAATGGTGTTACATGTTTTCCTAGGATAAGTGGATTTCAAGTGCTGAGTTCCTGGCTAGCTTCTCTTCCGTATAGACCACTGCCATATCAGATTCCAGCCTTGCCTGCCATCTGAGAGGAGTGTACTTTCTTTATCCCTTGGATAGCACAAGTCAACATGTTAAGGCCCATGAAACTGTCAGCTGCTCCATTGCAGCCTGGTAGAAATCTGTTCTTTAATGCCATCTTGTGTCTGCAGGATTTATTCCAGACAACAGTCTGACATATCAGACCAGTATTTTCTCATTGAGCTCAGATCCATCTTTGGGAATTACTCAGATCAAAAGGTTCTTGTTTTCTCCTTTCCTCTCCCAGTACTTTCTAGATTTTAATTACATCAGGGAGAAGTTTTGGCCTCCCTGTCCCTGCATAATTCCCCGTGTGACCCAGCCTTGTAGGTGTTCATGTTCCTTAGGCCTGACTAGGTGCCATTATCACCTACACAGATGGCTATAATTTCACTAAATGGTATATTCAGTTCTGGGTCATCCTCCTCCTGCCCTCTAGGACAGAACTCATAAAACACTGAAAGGTTACGAATTCACTTTGCAATTCAGGTTTTAAGAAGTTTGTTAGAATTTTCCGAAGAAGTAACTTTTTCTTGTCAGTCTCACCCTAAAGAATGAAACTTAACATTGTTACATATTCTTGATAATTAAGCAAAAATATAACTCTGAGTTCACAGATAATGTGAATCAGAATTGTACTATCTCAGTATTATGTAGGACTTCTGTTAATGAAAATGCAACAGGTATGAACAAATACAGGCTCTAAAGAACAATCATGCCTCATAAAACTATAAATGGAATAAATGTATGAAAATTATTTCTCCTTTTTCATTTGGGCTGGATAGAATGGTAGCCAGTAGGTACTTTTGAGATCAATCAACCCTCCAACCCTTTCTCTGAGAGATTCTGTGACTGCTGGCTATTCATTAGAAAACACGTTATACCTATGCAGTAGAGATTTTAATATGCATCATGATTTGTTAGTGATGTAATATTCCAGTAGCAACTTTAATTTCCATCAGCTTTTACACTATGTTATGGAAAATACAGTGTTCTACAAACGTTGCATTCTATACTTACTTAGAGGGTTGTGATTTTCAGCCCAGTGTGTGCAGTTACTGTAGACACAAGCAAATATTTAACCCTGGCAGATGCTTGGAGAAAAACTAGCTCTTGTTCTTATCATGTCATAACTCTCCCTGTCAAGAGAGTTTTTCCTAACTTTCCTGAATGTCTGGGAGAAGTTCCAAAAATGATGACCTTTTAGCTAGGCTTTTTGTGACTTACAGCGAGGGGAAGTTTGTTGGACGGGAGTGTACTTTGAATTTTAGACTTTTTTTTTTCAGGAACTAAAAGCTCATAATGAAGCATTCCTGGGTACATCTACTTATATGATGCAGATAGTGTATGGATGATGAACAGACAGCCTCACTTCATATTTTGTTGTATTTGTGTGAAGTAACATAGTAGTTACAGGCAATCCTCATGTATTCTTCATTTGTAATGCTCTCTAATGGAAAAAAGACTTAGGCATTTTCACAGTGTTACTACCTTAATCATTTTTATCATTTAACATCACAGAAACAGAACTGGAAAGAAATGCTAGTTCATTGAACAGTGGAGAAATACTGTACCAGACCAAAAATCAGTGCATAATATGAAATAGCAGCATCATGAAATTACTTTTTCATGTAAAAATTACACTGTTGGATTTTCATCTCAGTGACACAGTAGTGCATATAAAAATGAGCTTCTAACAAAAAGAGAAAATGTTTCCCTTTTCTCTATTGAAATCATAAGTACAACTTTATTTTGAGAAAGGTCATGGAGACTTGCTAACAGATTGTCAGAAAGTAAATATGAGAAGGTAGGAAAAATATTATGACAAACAAGAAGGAACAAAGTCAGGCCCTGCAGCTTCTGCTCAAATGTGGTCCTGTTCTTAGGAATATTAGTCTTTTTCATATCTTATCCTTTTACAAGTGGATCTGACAGACTTTGCAAGACAATAAATTCTCTGTTTCCTTAAAGGAAGCTCATCAAGACAAACTTGTGTACACATTAAGCCTTAAGAGTATTCACCTGGGCCTGTTTCTAATGCCATTTTTCCCAATTTTCCATACAGCAATCTGATACCTATTTATCTAAACAGCTGCATACCAACAGAGTATATAGTAGTATGGGTGACCATTAAAACAGTATAAATTTGGCTCTCCCATTTCTTAATTTTCTTGGATTGGTGTGTTACTATTCTTACAATGTAACCTGGGAGCCGTGAGCAAATTGTGGGGACAACCCTGTCTCCAGTAAGGCCCCTTTTTCCGATGAATGTTTACAAGGTCTGAGTAACTTCATTGTTGCTCATGTGTGCAGTGTTGCACGTTGAAGCAACATAAACAATAATACACTTTTGAACATGAAAATTATTTGTCTCAGAAACAGATTTCTCAGTTGCTTTGACTTGTTCAGTTGTGTTACTACAGAAGGGAAATGCATGTTTTTCCTCCATCTACAATGATATACATTTCTGAATATCAGAATAAATATATGACCTTGTTCTTAGACTTGATAGGACAGTTCTTATAGAAACAGAATCTGCCATTTCTACTTAATTGGTGTTTATGACATTAAATATATTGGTAAGGAATTACCACCTTCTGTGTTTGACCAGAAGAGAGCACTCCTTACAGAATACTTGTTATGGTAACATTTACAGAAACCAAGCTTGAAGAGACTTGACATTTGGAATGGATAAGCAGATCCCTGGATAGACACTTAGCCATCTGCTCTATTTGTTTTAACTTTACAGTTAGTTTACCATTATGTTCAGGTTAGACGTATTTGCTACCTTCACATCTTTAAAAAAGATGAACCATTTGACTCTGTCTTCTTTTATAATGTAAAAATGCTCTGCAGTTTTGAACAGACAGCTGGAAAAAATTCGTGAAAGTCACTATTTGTAACTAGCATTAGGCAGTCTCCCAATTATCCCAGTATTTCCTTAACTGCAAATTGAGATTTGTAGTGAGAGAAAGCCATTATATGGCTTGAGAAATTTTAATAGAGGAAAGAGTACTCCCTACATCCTAACATTTCTCTGTGATCCATCAGGAATATTATTCTCCAGACACGCTTTCACCTAAGTCTTTACTGCAGAAACATTAGGTGTCAGTCAAAGATGAAACCTGCTATTTGTACTGTCTTGCCTGTTTGGCAAAGAGCAGGGTTGGTACCCTTTATGATACGCCAGAAATTAAGTACAGTGAAGACTGGGCAGCTGAATGTGTGCCACAACCTTAACCACTAGCTGGTTTTTGCAAGGATTCCTTCCC
>KL263199.1:0-21718 GCA_000699545.1 Podiceps cristatus
AAAAGAAAAGACTTGAGAAACAAAGTCAGAGGGAGGCAATGACAGGGAATCATGAGGTCTTCCACTGAGTTTAAGCCAATCTTTCTATGATGGCTATTCTTGGCAAATCTCATTTATAATCTTTGAAACTCAATACAACACGATTTTGATATCCGTTTTTTAAACTCAAGTGGCTGAAGTGACCTCAGTTTTATATTCAGATTACATTGTTGAGCAAAGTGGTCACTCTGGCTCAGAGAAGAGATGTTCAACTGAGTCCTTTGTAGTTGGTCAGATCAGGTGCTGATCATTTGGAAACACTTTTCAAGAATTAGGGAAATAAATTTCATAAACGAGCAATGACTCAAACAGGAACTTCAAAGGTGTCTGAAATAGGTTGGTTTAGATGACGAACGTCACCGCAGCCTTTGCGGGGGTTATACACAGTTGTCAGACACTTGTGTGTGACACGTGGATTGCGCTGGCAAGACAGAAAAAAATAAGCTAGGCTTTTCTATAGGAACAGTATTTGCCAGATTAACCAAGTGTAATCTTTGCTGTCTAGAAGCCTGGCGCCTGGCTGAGGAGAATCAACCTTTCCCAGCAAAAGAGAAGAGGGTACTCCCAGAGGGCAACGGTCGTTGGGACGAAACGTCATTCACCCCCCCGCAAGACTGGTCAGCAAAACCGCCCATTGGAGGTACCTGTTTATTTGCTGACTACACCTCTGACCACAGGAAGGATGCGCTGGGTTTGCTGGGTGGAGCTAAGGGAGAACAAATATACTCTTAACCTTCAGTCCTTCCTGCAAAGTTTTAAGGTCCATCAGTAACCAAGAGCTGTAAAAGGCTCAGCAGCTTCAGGGAGTGAACCACTGGCTTCTCCCCTACTAGACACAGTCTGTTCTGGTCTTCTGGAGACATTGGGATGCATGTGGTAGGGGCAGAAAGTTGTCTCGTGAACAACTCTGAGACGAATTTGACCACTTTTCAGGGAACCATCAAGTCTGATTTCTAGCAGTGCCTCAAAATGTTGATTTTTGTGAAATAACTTAAGAAAGCTCAAAGTTTCAAACATCGCTAAACCCCTAAGTTGCGAGGCTCATGCATATCACTTTAAACAGCGCACACACAAGAACTATGCTGTACCCTTTTTCCATTCCGGAAACCATTGGAAGGCTCCTGCTCCATAGTTCCCTTCAAAAAAGGCTTTGACGTATAGGTGATGTCAATCATCTGCAAGTTATCAAAACCCAGATATATCAGCTGAGCATCCGATTTCGGGCCTTTTTGTATATTTAACTCCAGGTTGCTGTTAAATTCATCCTACATTTCAAAAGGTGGCCTGCAACAAAATGCAGCGGATCCCGAAGCTGCAGTTCAAGGTTATGGGAGAAAGCCAGGTTTCCCAAACTTTGCTCAACTATCATCAGAGAAAAATAATCGTGCTGTTTTATAAAGGTAGTGGCAATGTCAGCTCCAGGCTCTCTGCCAGACTTGATAAAGAGGAGCAGGTGGAAACATTCGATTGCTCCCCTGTCTTGTTTAGGGAAAAGGCATGAGGCCAACTTTTTTTTTTTTTTTTTTTTTTTTATGGGTACAACTTGGAAGTAGCTTGTGCATCACTGGTAATTCACGTACAACACTTTGGGAACCCCAGGTACAAAGTCTTCCATCTCAGTATGCTATTTAAAGCTACGCTGCTGCCATCTGCAATGGGGGGGTGAACACCACGTGAAGCCCCTCTGACAACCTGCCCGCTGCCTGCATGCTGCAGGGGAGTCTCAAATCAAGCAAGCTTGGGAGTTTCATCTGAAACTGTGTGCACTCTTCAAGTAACTATTTTTATTTCCTGGTTTTCTATCAATCATACCAATATATTTTCTGAAAATCCCTTGATTTTGCACTAACTGCAATAGCCATAAACTGACTACAGCAGAGCAACGTACAATTTCCTGAGGAAAAAATCCCTCTGCTGAAAGGGAGGGAGAACTATATTTTCTATATTTAGACAACAGCACAGTACAACATGTTTTCTCTTCTGCTCAGACACACAAAATGGAGAGTTCTAAACATTAGGTAGCAATTAGTTACTCATGTTCATGCATTTGAGGGAGTGCATGCCAAGGTAATAAGTTGCTGTTGTCTGCACAATGATTTCCTGGATTTTTAGTTAAATGACCCAACTTTAATCATCTTTACTCATGGCTCTAGCAACAACTGCGGGTGACGAAGTGGTACAGTTGGTTTCCTTTTTAATGAGTGTCCTGGTTTCCATGATGTGGAACATACCACATTTAACTCTTGCCTTGCAGTGGCTAAGAGTTAATTAGTACCCCTGGTGAGCAAAAGTCTTTAAAAAAGGGTAATTGCAATTTTCTTTGCTGCTGTCTCGTTTGTTTGTTTTATATTCAGCAAAAGCCCTGAAGAAAAAGATTATTTAGAGCCATAATAAATAGCAGTATTGTATAAACAAAAGATTCTTTAACAAGTTCCAGTAAAACTCGGGTGGTGTATTCAAGTATCAAATTTGCTGTTTGATTAACAGTGGAGTCCTCTAAGTGATCATTCAAATAAGTCCTTTAACATTAAAAAAAATCTGAAATAGAACAAAACCTTACCTTAACACTGAGAAAACTCTAGCCATTTTTCCTATTGCTCTTATCTTGTTCCTTATAACCTCCTTTCGAGCAGCAGCTGTTGCTCCTATGGAAAACACATTAAAACAGTTATAGGGATTTGTAAGCAATACATCACCACTCTGAACTCTAGATACAAGAAACATCATATTATGCCATGGTTTGCCAAACTTAAGCCACATTTGTAGTCAAAACCAAAAATACTATGGTTTTTTTATTATTTACAGCTCAAGACTGATCACTTTTGAACAGTCTAGTTATTAGTACTTTTAGAGATGTGATCTTTTCCCTGCTACACATTAAAGCTGCATGTTTATTCCTCAATGTAAGCTAATTTTCCATTTCAAAAACATTTTCAGTGACCATACTCTGTCTTTTAGAAACTTTTAAAAAGTTTTCTAGAAAACAGGCAAAATGCCAAAGATATTCAACATGAAAAGTGCCCAAATAATAATTAAAGAGTTAAAAGTTAAATAACAATGGAGTTAAAATCTATTTCATAATCTTATCATTTTAAGTGAAAAATCACATTTCACTTGATTTTCTAAAAAAAGTGATTGGGTTAAGCTTAAGGCCTAGAGGATCCAGTTAGGGTTTACCAATCCCTAGCTAAAAAGTATTTAAAAGGTTATAAAACTTAAAGGTAGAGTCCTGAAAACCAGCACGAAATGGTAGGGATTGTATTGGCTGGCAGTGGTTAAGAGTTCCATAGATGCAGCTTCCTTGTCATCATTGCTGTGGCATGCTCAAAATTACAATTGCTTTGAAATTTGTAAACTTGCACAACAATCTACCTTAAGAAAACCCCAAACCAAACAGATTACAGTTCAGCTCAGTTTGCACGTGTACTTGTTACTTGTATATCATCAAAACCTTGAATATTATCTGTGCATCCAAGAGGACCACCTGAATGGGAAAAGCAAACGGTACTAAGTTAAGAGAATGAGAAATTTCTTTTAATAAGGAGTCCATCGTGGAACCTAAAATAGCAGAAAGGGCGAAAAATGAGGGAGGCGGTTATGGCAGCAGAGCCCCAGGGAGCCGAGGCGGCAGCCCGTGGGCACCAGGCAGGGGGGCAAGGCGCTGCCCAACGCGGGTGATGGATGCAAGAGGTGAGGAGCTGCGGAGGACACGGCCACAGGGCCTTGCCGTGCAGACCTTCCTTCACAGTGTTATGGGTGATTTCAGCCAAACAGGCTCATAGCGAAACGCGGGCTCCACTGAACTCCATGGGGAAGTCCAACCTGCTGCAGTGGGGCCGGCGTTTCACGTGCCACCGGTCTCCTCCGCACGGTCCCAGCCGCTCTGGGCAGTGCCGGAGAGGTCCAGCGCTGCCACGTGGGAGATTTGCTGGGTGGCTTCAGGGAGCTGACTCTGTGATAACTCCCAGTTTCAGTTTTCTTTACGCATCTCTGCTGATGGCAGCCCTGTAGCTCTCCTACTGGGCACTGTCACCTTTCCTACTGCAGATTTCTCAGTTACAATTAATCTTGTAACAGTTTGAGACTACCGCTGGAAACGCAAGGATTGCTTCATGGTATTTATTAGAAGACTGGTGGCCTGGCTGATATCCTGACATTTTAGAAGAGGTGAAAAGGATGTACATTTTTTTTTTCCCCCCCTGTGCTTGAATTTCAAAAACAAATAGCCATCCCCTGCAAAAAAAAAATCCTTTGAAAACTGAAAATAAACTAAACTCACAAATCCTAGAGCTGCTGAAAAGAAAGCTAGGTAACCGTAGGAACAAATATCACAGACAACGACATAACAACTCACGACAAAGCTCACTGCAACTTTTAACATCGTGGTCAAGATCAAGTTTAACCCCAAACAGTGCAAGAGGTGAGTTAGATAAAACGGGCGGTTGATGGCCACGCACAGGGAATCCTGCAGAGCTGCTTGCGGGGTCCTGTGTCCCTGACCAGCCCGTTCACGAATAGGTCCACACCAGCCGCCTCCTATGTGCCCACAGCTATCACAATTTGCACTCTCAAAAGTTGGTAACTGCATGCTTACCTACTGGGACACCTTCGTACGGCTGCTGGGGAGCGTAAACTGGGCGTCTTACGACCATACATGCAATTTTTGCGTGCATGCATCCATCTTGTGGGGCAGCTATTAAACACACTATTTCCAGGCATTTCTAATTGTTCTCCTAGATTGTCTTGAAATTATAAGCCTGTATCTTGAAGTTCAAACTGAAAGAAACTATGCTTAGAATGATGGCTTTCAAAGCTCCCACATAAATATAAAGAAAAAATATAAAGTCTTAGGCATAAATGTCTAATTCTGGCCTATAAAGAGTGGGAGAAACAGCTGTAATTCAGCTGTAATTGAATTAAATATAATATGTTTGCTTAATCAAAGATTTAAATTAAAGAGCAATGATTCAGCTGGGTTCTTCAGGAAATAGAGGGGGTACATTCCTCTCTCAGTTACTATGATCTCACTGAATTATACTCTTAAGATACACAAGACTTGGTTTTAATTCTTTTTTACCCTGAAAGCACTTAACACAATTTACCCCCCCCAAGGGTCACTATCCTTACTTGTTTATTACCAACCCACACTGTTCTAATTGATCTTATAAGCATATTCGACCTTTTTCAGTTACTGTTTAACTTCCATAAGAATTGAGAACTGAAAACTGGAAATATAATTTATGATTGAAGTGAAATACAATGCCCAAACTTAAATATATAATAAGAATGGGAAAAAAAAAATCATAAAACACAACAGGCTCAAAGCGAGTATTTTGTTTCTCATCAATACACATAAAAGGTAACTAAAAATACTGAAAAGTACTTAAAATAGTCTCTGTTTACTAAATGATTTTATTTATTCTATTTGGTTTTTTTTTTAAACACCATTTTATAAATATTGCACTTGATAGACACAATGTTTTATTGTCCTGTTTTGACTGAATACCACTAAACTGATAGAGTATTTCAATTCCCTAACTATTTACACCTAAATCTTAGTCTCTCATGTGTGAATACTCCAGTTTAATATTCTGAAATTCACTATTACTGCATATCCTTATGAATTACTTCAGCTACACTTAAGTATACACTTATGTGAAAGTAAACAGATCATAACCTGAAAACTGGCTATGGATAAAAGAGTTAATTTTAGCCTTTACAAACATTGGGTGTTATCCCCTTTAATTTTTACTTTTTTTTTTTTTAAAAAAAATATTTTTTAATCTTTTTTTTTGTATCTAAAGAAACTCTATTTGCATGAAGGAACTTAAAATATAATCATGAACATATCTGAGTTTAAAATTGTAGTGTAAAAATTACTTGGAAGGTAGAATAAAAGCGTTAAATCTTACTTCAGTAATTTAACAAGTTCTATTGGATTTTGGATTTGTAGCATCCAAACACAGATCTTGTAAGCTGGATATACAGGACTTATGTGAAATGTAATTTAGACCTTCAGATTAAGAAACAGAACAATGAGAAAAAAAAAAAGACTATAAACTGAAAATATTCCGAGACATAGGACTGAACACACAGAAAACAATACTGAGTAAAAAAGCCAAATGCAAATCTCTCACTGGTATCCTAATATATTACATATTCTCTGATTAAGCATTAGGAAAATTAATGAAACTGAAGCCTTCCAACTTATTGAATACCTTTCTTCTGTGCATAAATGGGATCTTCTTATGAATACCAAAGGGGGGGGGGAGAGAAAAAGATCAGTGATGTTTGTAGAATGAAAACAAAAAATAATACAGAACATTTGACAACATCAATGGAAACACAATGTTTAAGTAAAGTCTGAAAAATAGAAAAGAAACAAATTAAGGCAGGGAACATCCAAAAGGGAAGAAACAGATTGAGAATGATAGGGGGAAAAAAAAAAAAAAGAAAAAAAAAGAAAAAAGCCTTTTCTGTTTAAAGCTTTATTAGTAGGTTTTGCAGGAAAGCATCATGCAGGCAGAAGATCAGCGGTGAAGCTTAGTCTCGGTGTTACCACCCTTTGAGGGCACACACTTTATTGCAGCTGCTTTGATAAGGCTCAGTCACTTCTCAAAAGCAACCTCCTACAGTACTTACACCTGCCTGATGACACCTCTTTTCTTAGAGGAACCAAGCCAATTCTTCCCGTTTCTTTATGGCTGGTATCTGAGAGAATAGCTTACCATCATAGACACGTCTGCTGCTTCTACCAAAACCTACGCCCGCCGTTGTTCAAGGGGTCCAGCAGCTTACAGCTATCAAATCCAACCACCGCCACAGTGCAGGGTTTTGCATTTTCAAATCAGCTACGTTTGAGAGCAGGACGAGCGCAGCACTCGGTGCCCAGGCACAACCGCACCAGGCCGCGTGTTCTGGGGACACCGGCTGTCTAGCGCAGGCTGCTAGGCTGGTTCAGAGGCAGAGCACAGCAACGTGGAGAGCCCCCCTGCAGAAAAGCACCTGGCGTGTTGATTGACAGCCGGCTGAATATCAGCCAGCAGTGTGCCCCGGTGGCCAAGGAGGCCAACGGCCACCTGGATATTTTTGTTTTGTGGGGAATTTACAGTTCCAGTGTTCAAAAACATGTATGTAGGACCTACTCCTAATCATTATGTACAATTACAATAGCTAGCAAGGTATCTAACCAGTGATCTACATGCACAATTACCTTGTTTGCAAACATACAAGATAATTTAAAGTGTAAATTAGTCAGAGATTTGTACATACAAAATTGTGCAGGTACAATTTTAATCCAGGTGTATCTGGAGACCTCATCACTCTCTACAACTACCTGAAAGGGGGTTGCAAGGAGTTGGGTGTTGGTATCTTCTCCCAGGTGACTAGTGATAAGACGAGAGGAAATGGCTTCAAGTTGCAGCAAGGGAGGTTTAGACTGGATATTAGGAAAAATTTCTTTACTAAGAGAGTGGTGAGGCGTTGGAATGGGCTGCCCAGGGAGCTGGTGGAGTCACCCTCACTGGAGGTGTTTAAGGCACATGTGGATGAGGCATTGTGGGACATGGTTTAATGGGCAGGGTGGGGTTGGTTGATGGTTGGACTTGATGATCTTACAGGTCCTTTCCAACCTTAGTGATTCTGTGGTACAGTATGGCTCACATGAAAAGTGGTTTGGGCATGGAAACAGCCATACCTGGCCAAAGAAATGAATGAAAAAAATAAAAGATCACATTAAAATGCCGTTCTTCCCCCCAACTCACAGAGATCAGGTATACATTGCAGCCCAACCTTGCTGGTTTGGAGGAGGAACAAACAAAAACCAGTGGGGAAACCCCTCAATTTCTCTCCTAATTAAAAATTAACTCATTGAAAAGCTAAGACTCTCCCATGAACAACGCCCTTATCAAGGCATTGGTAAGTAACTGAGACTTAATGCCAAGGCCTTTGCTTTTGCTCAGTCTCTGTCAGTTCGTGCAGAGCTTGCCCCAGGTACAGTTCATTGCACTGAATATTTCTGGCAAATTTTGTATGTCCCTGTTCACAGCAGAACCAGGTTTTGGTTGGCAGGAGACATTTGACTTGGTAATTCTCTTTAGGCTCAGACTACAGCAATTTACTGGGGAAGCTGTATTCCAGTCGAGGAAGAAATGCTGCAGCTAGCACTGGGACGGCAGCTTTTTTCATAAGAAGGATGCGAGCTACAATGTTGAAGGCAATACAAAAATTAATGCAGGTAATTTAGGAGTGTCTTTATGCCAGATCATGAGAGCAATGCATAGAAAGCAAGCAGTGCATTTGCGTCAAGTTGCCCATTACATTATTGCACCCTTTTAATTAGCAGTTTAGTTTTTCCAATCAAATGCATGAGGCCAGAAATGTCGCTAATTAAAATAAAACAGGACACTGACTATATGCTGGCTGGGTAGAAGTATTTGCTGCTCCTGTTGCTAAGCAATGTGTTTGATGCACAAACGATACAGCACATGAGCTAATGTTCACCAAGGAGATTTTTTTGCTGGATCAGAATATATTGCAACCACCATAGCAAACAGGAAAGAGAAAGTACAGCGAGAGGAAACTATCAGAGATAAGAAAATTTGACCTATCATACCCTTGCATTTTTAAAGCAAGTGAAACCAAAAGGCCAATACAAGTCAGCAGGGAGATAAAGGCTAAAGGGCCCTACAACTGGTGTTGAGGCTTTCTCCCACTAAGCATACACAGCAACTGCCTACAGCAAATCGATCAGATCCCCATGATGTGTCTCCTTAAGGAAAAAACCGAAAAACCAAAAGAACAAAAAAGGAGGGGGAAAAAAAAGGGAATACATGCTGTTGAGCATTCTGCTGGTGGCTAGATGCAACATACATGACTAAAAGCCCCCCCCCCCCCCCAAAAAAAAAAAAAAGTGCTCACAAGAACACCATGCAGTGAGGTCAGGCAATACTGATGGGGCTTTGTTTGAAGGAGGAAGTGAGAGGGGAAGACAGAGGGCAAGAAAGTGTAGGAGAAGATAACAAATGAATGATCAGGGCAAACCATAGTGATGGATCATTCTCATTACATGTGGGAACCCAGGTCAGGGCATGTTCAAACTGCAAGGAGAGAAAGGAAATCAGCAGTGAGCCCTGAAAACTACTGATGATATAAAAATAAGCGACGAATTTAAAGAATCATTCCATCAAATGAAATGCATCTGCTGTTGCA
Organism: Podiceps cristatus; assembly: GCA_000699545.1. Taxonomy (NCBI): domain Eukaryota; kingdom Metazoa; phylum Chordata; class Aves; order Podicipediformes; family Podicipedidae; genus Podiceps; species Podiceps cristatus. The sequence goes on from KL263199.1 coordinate 9,250, forward strand.
GATATTAGGCATTTCCTTCTATGGGAAATACTGCTAAACAAAAATGTCAGTGGGCGAATAGGACTGTACTACTGCAGTCCTCCCAAGAAGCTGGACAGAAATTATTGAAAAAGAATAGTGAAAATGTTGAACCGCGACAAGACTGTCAATATACAGCCCTTACAGAAACAGTTTTAAGCTGATAATCATTCCAGTCTGTTTCATCAAGAACACAAATGAAATACATCTTGTGGTTTCTCCCTCAAAGGCAAGGCTCTAAGGAAAAAAAAAAAAAACACATGAAAAAAGAGAGGGAACTCAACTAGCTCTGAGAGAAAGAGGATTGTCCTTTGTTGCACAGATAATAAACCAGAACCCACCAGGAAATCATTAAAAGTATCAGCTTCTATTTAAATTTAAATCAATCCTCAAATTTATTTCTATGCCCGATTCCTTCAGTCTCTTCCATGTGTAGGATCCCCACGAGCCCACCACTTCCAGTGGGCTGGAGGTACAAGTGTGCACCCAGAGGAAGCGGCAGCCCCAGCGCCACAGATCCCATTTTACAGCTCTAAGGGGATTATCTGGGAAAGCAGACGTGAACGTACGCCAGCTCTGGTTTTAGCTACGCATGCTAAAGAAGACGACGTTTCTAATATCTTCCCTAACATAATGTTTTACACAGAGAAAGCATTCATATAGAGAAAATCTGAAAGCAGATTTAGACAACAGTATTAGCATTACAGTACCAAGAATGGTTCAATTATTCCTCATCTGGAAATTCTAACACCGTTAGATACTGTTACGCAGCACGCTCCCGTGCAAGCCTGGGGGAGTTCAGCCTGCTTCCCTGCTTAGACACCTGCAAGGCTGCAAACCCCACAGCTGGAGGAGGGCCGGGATAAAACTCCCGGGGAGCCAGGGGCTTCATCCTCCTCCCAGAAAAACTGCCGTTATCTGGAGACCTCCTGCAGCCGGAGAGGGCTGCTGTCCCCAAAGACCCCTAACGCCTCATCACTTGCGACTCTGCTTTTACAAATGGGCTCCCGAACTGTAACTTAGGCATGGGAACGCTGACGCAGTAAAATTTTTGAAAAGGACTATAGGCATTGGCCTGTCTATGCTCAATGGAAGTTTATAGTACAACTTTAAAATAAAGTATTAGGCCAATGCTAAATTCATTTAAAAAAATCCTTCCCATAAAGCCTTTGCTTTGGCATTGCATTCACTGGGATTTCAGCCTATGCTTAGGCGTTTTCTTGAGCCAAGGATTTTAAGCACATGGTTTTCTTGCTACTGTATTTAATTTGACACAGTTTTTACTCATTGTATGCCTCCGTACTGTTTCACACGCTGCTTTAATTACACAGTAGCTACTTATTTAAATTTCATGAGAAAAAAATTGGGCACAATATTCAAATAGGTGTTTTCTTCTCTCCACTGATTACTGGTTTCAATAAATTGAGTCTTTGTCCCAAGTCCTGCAAGATAATTGTTCACATCCACACTCTGTGGAGGATACAGAACAGGGAATTCCATCTGGCTTTTCAGAGTAAAAGCAAAGCACTATCATCCATACCCTTCTTCTCCATAGCAAAGGAAACGTTTGTCAAAACCCGTGATCTAGCTTCCTCTTCCAAAGATTAAAAATAAAGACTTTGAGAAGTTTAATTATTAATTACATCTTCATTAAATATTTGTCTTGCTTGAAAGTTCTTCATTCTCCCTGTTCATTCATTCTACCTACAAACATCTTGAGAATATTTAGTAGGATTTTTCCAGGTTCTTTTTTTTTTTAATATTTCTGTTCTTTTTCTAGATTATTTTTTTAAACACTAAAGGCATTCATAGTAAGAATGTTAGGGATGCATGGGATATTTTACAGGTTTTTTTCAACCGAAAAGGGACGTTCAGGAGAGCTGCAATTTACTGTTGCACAGCCTAACAGAAAAGAACATCTAATAAAATAAACAGACTTCTAAGAATCCCTGAACTGGAAGATACAAAATAACCTTTACAGTCAAACCAAGAGGTACAAGGCATCGCATCATCGCATAAACTCCAACCCAAGTGACAACGGAAGAGACTATTCCTATCTTCTTAGCAGAAATGTCAGGTCAGAACATCGTCTATCTGTACATGCATATTTATTTTTATCGATGATATTGCTTCTTACAGCCTTTCAGACACACAAGTGCATTAAAAGAGGCAACTAATTAAATATTTCAAGTACAAGTCTTCCAAAGTTACAGTACCGACATTTTTTGAAAGAGCTATGCAGGAAGCTTATTTCATTGTAGGAATATGATTTCATTTATGTAATTAAACTACCTATGGGAATCCCTGCGATCTTATGCATAAAATCAACATCTGACCCCTTCATGACAACAGATCCCAGACTTCATGGAGTGAAATACAGGTTGGTTTTTTTTTTTTGGTAACCAAAACAGTGAGACCAAGGAAGGGGTTCCATTAATTATTTCCAAAGCATGCAGTAAGCAAATCCGCTGGAGTCTAGCACAACAGTTGCTCTCAGCAGCAGAGAACTTAAATGGGACCCAGAAAGTTATTGCAGGGTTAGTAAATACATTTTTAAAGTAGTTTCAAGGCAAAACCATCTCAATCAAGGGCAGGAGGCTCTTACCATCAAACCCATCTTCCTCTGTCCCCAATTCATCATCTGAGCAGATGTTCAGCACATTTACCAGCATCTCTGTCACTAAAATGGAAAACAGATGCAAAATGTTGATATTACGCTTCCCTAGTCTGGCAGAGAGCAAACTCTAGCTGTAGCAGTGTTAATGAAAATTCAGGATAGAAATGGCACCCACCTTTTAAACAACACGGATCTTGTTTTACACACATAGTAATATAAGCATGAAGTGTCTTGGGTAGTTAATAAAAAGTACAGGTTTCCATAAAAAATGTTTCAAATACAATGATCACCAAAACAAACAGACCTTAAAAAAGTATTGTCTTTACAATCTCTCTTTTTGCAATTTCCTAGGTAACTAGGTAACTTTTGTTTTCTCCCCCTCAATACATTTTTGTTTTTCACTTAATTTGGACAGCAGAACTGACCACTCTCCTCTGGCTGCTACATTGCAGTAGGATTTGAATTCCCTGCTTAGCAAATGGAATGACATTTCAATTGAAAAAGTTACAGCAAGAGGAACCACAGAATATTTATTTATTTATACAAGTTTTGGACACTGTGCTTCCAGTTCAACAAAACATTAATCCTTGTAAGATGCCTACAAAGGGGCAGCACCCCTTGAGATCCAGGAGAAATAAACTAGATGATCACTGAAGGTCCCTTCTAGCTGGAACTATTCTATATTCAATATAAATGTCATTATTGGTGAATGCAGAACATATTCAGCTTGCTTACTTTGCAACTCCGGCATGGAAGGGTCAGCCTCAGGCTACCCTTAACCCGGTCTGAACTCTCTCTGGAAAGGCAACAATGAGACACTAACCAGAGAGCATGCAGAGCAAGAACAGCAAAAAAACCCAAACAAACCGCAACCCACACCAAAAAAAAAAACCCAAACCACACTAAAAAACAATCCAGCAAAAATCACAACCAAGGAAATGGAATTGAGAGTTCAAAAAAGCCAGAGGTGTGAGGTAAAAATGTGAAAACATTAGCAGATTGAGAAAAGTTCCACTACATCTACACATAGTAAGCATCATTAAAAGGGTTACCAGGCATGTCTAGCCTTACAATGGCTACACAGGTTGAAAGTTTGAATTTTTTAATCCAGGGGTTATTAAAATGCTCTTCTGTGACAACTATGATGGTTTAGCACATCTCCTACTTTAGTGAAGGATTAAATATTTTCTTTTGATGGGATTAGTGGAAAGACTTTCCACATTAACAACCACCAGTGAAAGTAACAGCTTCCTACCTTGGTTGGCCTTTAAGGGAAAAAAAAAAATCTATAAAAACAAAAAAGAAGGAAAGAAATAAAAATCCATGCAGAACATCAACTCTTAACATCCATGAGTTTTGTTTTGGAGACAAAGGGAAAACACTGATTTCCATCTTGGGGCTTCAAAAATTCCAAGCAATTGGTAAGAGTGACCGCTGGAAAGACATGAAGGACAAAAGATACCCCTCAAAAAACTGAAGAAGGAGGCGCGTCCACTGTCTCAGAACCTCAACAAATCTGACCGTGCATCCTGCAGCCTCACCTGAGGAGGCCACCGATGGGAAGCCTATGAAAAACATGACCTTACAGAACATCTTCCAGGACTTGCAATGTGTATGGAGAACAGGTCCCTTCTAAAAACGGCCTGGCTGAGTTTATGGCTGATGAAAGCATTTTATCTGCTTCACAAGAGTCTGCAACACATGTCAGTGTGGATTATGTAATGTCTCCATTAGTGGAAACAGCTGTCTATTCTTTGTTAATCCCTATTTTATTGTCTGTCTGCTTTGTTCACAGAGACCTCAGGCGTCTCACCAGCAGCTGTCCTTGTACAAAAGAGTAGTTGAAAACAAAGCCAGTCATGACTGCAGGTAAGAGCCACAGCTGGATGTATTTCCAGTTGCCTATTAAGAGAGAACTCTTATTCCAAGCAGCTTTTAAGAGTTTATTATAGTTTTCTGGCAGTAATTGCTGTTGCAGCAACATACTATAATGGATGGATCAAAGCAAGCTTCATCTCAGGCCCTAAATAAAATGACTTGGGGTTTAAGCAGTTTGCACTATGTATTCATTTAATATGTTAGACCAAAGTGTTTTCATGCCTTTTGTGTGCCTGCCATTCATAGCATGAAGATGTCTTCAGGCAACATCAAGAGCATTGTGTTTCAATAAAACATCATTTATGTTCTTTAGAGTCTTCTCGCCAGCAGTGAGGCACTACACGCCCTGGGCGGAGAAGGGGCTGAGGAGCAGCCCCCCTTTCTTCTTGCCATCTCTCTACTCTCTCAAGGAACAGTTAACCAGACTTGGTCTTAGCATCACCAGCTGTGTTTGCTGGTGAAAAAGCAACCCATCCTCATCTTATCAGAAAGGCCACCTTGGTATGGATGCAACCATGATGTAGTGAAGTCTGTTGTGATGTCCCTTGAGTAGTAAGCAATATCAAGGGAATGCCCAAAAGCTTATAAAACAACAACTAAGAATTTTATTCCGTTAATTCACCCCTGACCTGCAATGCCATAAAATCTATTTCTACAGCAGAAACATAACGGCATCATATCCTGGAGAGTGGACATTATAAAAACATATGAGAAGTGCGATTAACCATTGGTAATTGCTTGCCCCTCCGAGGCCCGTTTCTTCAAATTTGTCCTGGAAAGCAAGTCATCTGTCTTCAATTTATTCTTCCCATTCCAAATAAACAAGGCTACATGCACAGAGACTAAGAATTAATTTTTCACTTTCTACAAAAAGAGCTGATTTACACACCTTTCTCACCCACAAATGGCAAGGACCAGGTAAACACATCCATGAAGTTTGGAAGCCAGTATGGATGAGGGGAGCAGTTGAACTGTCTGATATTCATAACGTTGTTCTCATATTTCAATACTGCAGCTAGAAGAGAGAAAGGAAAGAAACAGAAGAGACATTAGCCACGTGCGTGTGACTGGCTACCAGGCCGGTAATGCACACAGCGCGCACAGCCTGCAGAGCTACACACCGGCTACCAACCACTTGACCACTTGACTGCTGGTTATAACAGGATACAGCGGCCTCAAAGTTGCAAGCCATTTCCAGTCTGAAAGCAGTGTCATCAGCTTTCCCTGGCACTAAGATGGCTTGGTAGGGGAATTAGTAACTCTGAGTAGTCATGAACATAGGCTCTGGGATCTGCCACCAGCGGGGAATGAGGCAGAGCATCCACGACCACTCATTTCACAGTTATCTGAGCTCCTCACAACCGTACTTTGGAGATAACAGAGAAAAGCGTTTATCACTCAGAGCTCGAGTGCTGCACTTCCAATGAACACTTTCAGCATCTTTCCTTCAGAGTACTGTACAACAGATGATATTTTCTTCCCACATTATTCAAATTCTAGGCACACAAGACTGCTTTCTGTAGTATGAATGAATACTAATACAATTTGTCTTGCACCGTTTAAAATTTCTATCATGCCATAGCCACTTTTTAAAGCACTATACCAAGTTCATGGTTAACTTGTGTTAATGGACTTCAGGTTCATCTCGGAAACAGGATCTGATTAACTTTAACCCATTTTTGCAATATAAATAGAAAAAAGTAAATCAACGTATTACAAAAAGTATCAGTAAGAAACAGCTATTTATTTCTAGAAGAGACCGTAGCTGTACCGAGGCCTAGTGCAGTCAGAAGTCAGATGAAAGAGGGAAAGGCTGAATGTGGCTTGGGTATAACTGAGAGGGCAGAGCACGCAGGTGGGAGAGAAAGGGACAACGCCAATTAGGGAGGAGCAAAGTAATCAAGTTAAAAATGCGACAGATGAAGAAAAATGAACTCTACAATAAGCCTAGATAACTGCCTTTATCGAAACTCATTTTCCAAAGCATGAAGTGTGCTAACACTACATTCCACACCAAATCTTTCATGCAATTTTATTTTTTTTTTAATAGCAATAGGTGGTTATTAGGGTGCTGTAGATTACTCAAACCTCAGGCTGTTCATTCAGACCACCTGGAAGAACAGAGAATGGGGGTGGGTTCAGCAACTGTTTGTACCACAGATCTATTTGTTGGCTTTAAAAGAATGTATTGAGGGAGAGCTTTCAATAACATAGTCTTTCAATAAAAATCATCCAGTGCTGGATTTCTGTTGGTCACTTTATGGGCCAACTGCCTCAGCTAGGGAAACAGTAAAACTACATCTCATCCCTTCCTTCTTTTTTTTCTCCCCCCCCCCTTCTGTCTTCTTGCAAAGACAATTATAATGTAAAATCTTAATGGAGTTACTCAACCTGGTAACAGTATCTCTAACCTAATCAAGGGTATATTTTAATTTACAGAATCTGTTTCCTGAAATTCAGTAATTTCTAAATTGCACAGGCACAGGATGCATGTGCCCTTGGATGTGAACAGAGCCATTTATGAAATAGAAGAGTAAGTATTTCTTTGCTTGTGGAGAAAATGGTAATGTTGAGATGACCACCTAAACCCAAAGGGACTCGTAATTATCCTGAACACAAAGGCTTGTGTCCACTGTAAAAGGTGCTGGCACTTTAGATTTCTATTACTGGAAAAATAAGGGTGAGGTTTCACTTTTTAAAAGACAGCTCGGTGAACTTTAGATGAAGCTTGCTGGTCATCTCACTACCAGCATTTACATATAGCTCTGAACGCAGTTGCCGCTCAGATGCTTACTCCCATGTAGACAGCACTGACTCCCCTATGTCCTGCTGGTCATCACCTGATCTTGCAGCAGTTCTAGTTCTGTGGCTGTGGATGAGCTGTCATCAAATAATTTTTTACGCTAGAGCGTAATATACTGCACATACTGGAAGATACGTTTGTAACTTTGTAGAAATCCTCTTCCATTTGCCTTTTTAAGCTAGGAATTAAGCCACCCTGATGAGATCTAGTAAACTGTGACCTTCAGAATTGTCCTCTGCGGCTTTAGTCAAAGCAAAATTAATCAAGGAAGCAACACACATGATAATGCCTTCATAAATGATAAAACAGCATGAATCAAAAGTACATCAGAAAAACACCACACCAAAGAGAGAGACAGGAGGCAGAGCATACTTTGTTTTCCCCTTTCCTCCAGCCTTCCCACCTGAGGAGGAGGAACACAGTTCCAGGGGCTGGTTATCACTTCACAGCCAGCAATGACGTCCCATGACTGCGATGTGGCACAGCACATAGGAAACGCAGCGTACCGTAACGTTGGCTGAAGGGGACGAACAGTTTCTTCTGATTATTCATCTCCTTCATTAACTAAAGTGTGTGTCACTCAGGCAAGAACCTTTTTTTGATGCACTACACTGTGGCTTCTCACAAAAATTTAATAGGTTGCTAAATGCCTTCCATTTTGTGGCCAATGACAGAGTCCAGAGTAACCTGGGAGTTTCTGAAGACTAGTCACCGATAGACGCAGAAAACAGCCTGCTAACATTTATACGAACTTTTGCCAGGCAGACACCCTCCATTTAAATAAACCACATATGACTCTTGCTCATCCTACTCTGACAGTTGGCAGCCATTCTGCTGCTCAGTAAAATAAAAACGACTTAATAATGCTATTAGCAAAAATGAGAAAACTAGTGTCGATACTCTTAATATTCCCATCACTTTTTGGCTGACGTTACATATGGTAGATTGAAATTCATTCTTCTTCTATTACAGTGACAAAATTGCACAATAAAAATAACTAGTTTGTGGTTTGACAGCAAAAATGAGTCAAAGCCACACAAAAAGGACCACTAATGGTTGTGAAGGTTCATTTAGAAGGACTAAAACTTTAATCATCTTAGTGACCTGAGGTAGATCCACTTCCCACTATTTCTATCAATTTATTCATTAGGTCCATTTCTAAATTCTATTAAAGTTGAATAAATCATTTTTACAAGGAACTTCTAAAACTGGTCTCTAAAAAAGCCTGAACCATAAGCAGAACACTTGGAAAACATCAAGTTAAATATAAATGGCTGTAGTTGTTGTTGGTTGTTTTTTTGGTTGGTTTTTTTTTGTGGTTTTTTTTTTTTTTTTTTTTTTTTTTAGAAAAATAATTTATTTTGAGATTACTGTAAAAAAACAAAAATCTTCACACTGCCGGTTAATTTATATACCTGAATATCTTACAAAAGCAAGTTCCAATAACAGTATTTTAAAAAATATTCTCCTTTTTAAATGACCTGTACAGCTCCCCCACAAATGACATCAAAAGTCACTTGAAGAAGAATAACACTATGCAATAGAGCAGGGTAATAACAGAGACAGAAATTTTATAAAACAACCCTACTCTTTAAAGAATAAAACAGAGTAGGTTAGTTACCAGTAGCACAAATACTTTTCTGAATTTTTAATTTAAAATCTTCCATTTACAAGCACAATGTACACAACATACTAATGAAGATGATACTTAACATTAAACAAACTGGCTCCTGTTATGATGGTGCAGTTCTGACTGCTGCTTAGTAGTCAGAAGAAGAAAACTTCACCTGGATCAAGAAGAAAATGCTTCTTAGATAACAGTGGGAGTTTCCCTGAGCTGTTCTGGCCCCTTGCTTTCTTTGGGTCATAGCTCTTTTTTTTCCCTCTCTGTTGGCTTAGAAAGGTTTGGGGATTTCACTTGGCTTCATTCCTTAGTCCACATTAATTTGATGCTTAAGTAGCTATAGGAGACCCCAGCCACCCTGAAAGAGCAGAAATCTTTTGAAGGTTATTTGAGTACAGGCCACGTGGTTGCTGACGGAGGAAACAGAAGAAAGTATGATGGGTTCCTTTGGTTATGAAATCCTTAACTGAGGAAAACCTGACTTTCTCCAACATTTGCTTATTATTCCAGGCTGCAGCCTCTATGCTTTTCTTTCCAAATGTATACTCGGACAGATGCTAGCAGAACAAGCCACCAGCCACAGCTTTATCGTGTATAATCACCAACCAGAGCAAAAATCTTGTTTTATTATTCTTAACAGCCACACACATTTTAACCTAATTTTGGTACTTGCTGTTGTAAATGAGTTTTAGAAGCTAATGTTTTGTAAAGTGAAGATGTGCAGATATCCCAAATGACATTATACTTCTTTCCAATGCTAGTAAACCACATGCTGAAATCACATTAGAGTGAAATGAAACACTAACACAGCAGGCAAAGGGCATCCATACTGTTTAGCTTTAAGCATGTAACATAAGTATCTAAGGCTGGAAATACGGGTGGTGAAAAATGTGCAGGTAAGAAACCTTCCTTCAGCTGGAAATGGAGACAGCTCTTCTAACCTTCTTAGGGTCAAATATAATCACCTAGTGCCCTCTGAGACCCCCCGGGGTATCTCCTTGGTCTCCCGCAGTTAAAGATAAACCCGGATCGCCCCTGTCAGAGCTGAGTGGACCTCTCAGACCCCTCTGGCATCTCAAATGGCGCTTTGAAAGCCTGTATGTCGGGAGGCCTTAAGCAATGTGAACAACATTAAACTGTGTAACCAATAGTGCAGAATTACCCAAAGACACAACATACCCTGCTTCAAGATCTGCTGAATATTTTTTTTTCGGGACAAATTAATTGATAACATTTCCACCAGAGGAAAAAAAATAATGGGCACGGTAGAAGTACTAGTCCAGAATGGACTGACTACATGTTTTTAGATAAACAACCTCACAATAACATTAGCAAACAAATTAACTATTTTTCTTGTAATTTTTTTTTTTCAGAAAACTCATCCTGCATTTAGAAAATAAATGCAGTAAAAGGTCTCTCAAATTCTTTATACCTAAGAATTTCAATTTCTGATTTAATGCCAAATTAACTTCAGCATTAACTGTGCATCTGGGAACAGTGCCTCCTTCTCCAGCAGAGTTGCTAAGTAACAACAGCGTTTTCTGCCTGAGACAGGTAGGATAAGGGTTAGTAAAATGCTTACAGAGTTTAAACATTATCAAAGGAAAAAATGACTTGCTATACACGGTAAGGATGTAAATAATCCAGGACAGAAAGCAGGGCTAATTGCAGTTGGGAAAATCTTCCCTTACGAAATTGTGAAGATACGTCTTTTATTCGTGCAATTGCGTTCAAGATTTTATCAACAGACCGCAAAAATCACTTCTGGCAAACTCATCTGCATCGGCAATGAGATGGCCTAGATACCCTGGCAGCTCCTCTTTAAAAGCTTTTGTTTCCATGACAAGGCCTCATCACAACAGCAGAGATCAAGCATTAAAGAAAAGAAAATCGATAGCGCAAACTGAAGGCTACACAGCTTTCCTTTCTCCCAACGTGCTTATTTCTTGAAGATCATCCCTTTCTTCCAGCTGTATTACTCTGCCTTTTTCCAATATGAAAATAATTTTCCTGTTAGATCCATTTGGATCGGGTACCTTTCTTAAAATGTATCTATGATATACCACATGCTGATATGTTATACATACTTCACTGATCTATTACTTATCTGACACATTAACAAGCATAGCAATGTACAGCTGATTTCAATTTTTCTAGGATCCCAAACTCTCCTGCATACTTTCTTTTTGTTTCTCTCCTTCATCATCTGCTTTTCCTCTCAGCAACACCATGTGTACCTTGCAGCTTGTTGGAAGAGACATCATGGTTTTTTTTTTTTTTGATAGCTTTGGAGTCTCCGGTGGTTATCTCACCACTACGAAACCTAATCTTTTAAAAATGTTCAAAAGATAATAGTCTGCCTTTAGACAGCTAGTTAAAATTGTTCACTCAGCCAAAAAGCATGCACTTACTGAAGCGACAGCTAGACGCTAAAATATGAAGTATTGCCAACGATTTACAAGCAAATTGCCTGCCCCTGCAGAACTGCTGTAAAATCTTTTGCTTGTCCTTTTTTTTGGGGGTGGGGGAGGGTTTGTTTGTTTGTTGGTTTTTTGTTTTGTTTTATTGTGGCATGAACAGCATTGCAGCAAGGCATTAAGAAACATTAAATGCAGGAATGAAAATTAGGCACTGTACAAGGCCAGAAGACCAGACAACGCAGTAATTTTTGGCATCCTCTTACTCTGTTGCTACAGAGAATTTCTCCTGGTAATGGGCACCCTTGAATCCAGGGGTAAACCTGTAGTTATTCTCAGAGTTTCTTGGCAAGTACAGCCTTTCTCTGAGGCCCTGAAGTCACAGGTAACTATCACAATCCAATTAACATTTATCTTCTTACACGAGGAGTTTTGATCCTCTCTAGGAGGAGCAGTCTTAGCAAATCATTGATGTACCAGTATTTCTTGTAATAAGTTTTAATAATAATCTTAACATATCTTTCTCTTTATACCTCTTAATAATATAAATGAGAGCAGAAACGTTTGAGAAAGACAAGATAAAACAGAAGCTCAGAAATTTCCTCCCCAAAATGTGTAAGTTCCTCCTCTTTGCAAATGCTCTCCATTATAATGAATATGGAAGGCATTAATAACACTGATGAAGAAGGATAGTCTTGGAAAGAGGAGGGACAACGGCTCCCCATATCTAGGCAGTTTCTGAGACTCTGAATCACCCCCTGAAAGCCTATCTCTGTCTTCATTAACTACACAGGGAACCCCTGACAGGAGCCTCCTAATTGAAAAACCTAACTTTGGCACCCGAAGTTGTGCATGTGTGTGGGCCGGGGTTGCGACGGGACCAGCAGCCACATGACAGACGAATTACTCACGCAGCCTTCAAGAGGCAATGGCCAGTAACCAAAAGGATACAGAAAACTCCCTTTGGTGCCAGAATCCAGCAGAGTGCAGCCAGAAGAGATTCCTGTGGTGGGTCAGTACTGCGAGACAGCCCGTGCAGAGGGTCCACAGCAGCGTTATTAATAGCAGATATGCTGAACCTGGTTCTTGTTTGGGTACCTTATCTCCAGCTA
>KL263201.1:0-13344 GCA_000699545.1 Podiceps cristatus
CCTCCCCCCCCATTGATTATTGATGAGATTTGTTACCTACACTACCCAATGAAAAAACTGTTTAATATTGAGCTAGTATTCTCTGAGAGTGTCCCATCTTTGAAAGTAAGTCACAGACATGGAATAGTACAGGGAGTAATAGTTGGTGGGGTCCAGCAAGGACTTTGGTCTAAATGTAAGTTGATTATTGCCTAAATTAAGGTTACAATCACTGACAAAGAGATAGCACTCTGCTCAAAAGGAAGACCAGCAAAAAAGTTGGAAGTGCCAGAAGTGGCCTCTAACATGCTTTATGGCAGAGGGAAACCAGAAGCAGAAGGAGGAAAAAACTAAAAACCATCATTTGTCTGCAGAGACATCCCAACCACAGCTTTTTCTAAACTCATCTCTTAAAAAAGCAACCATTCTCTTGTTCTTAGCTGTGGTGTGGCTCCAAGAAAGGCAGCAAGCCTGGAAGTGCCAGTACTGACAAGAAGCCATTCTCATTTTACCACTAAATTACCGTGACTTACTGTGATATACAGGAAGACTGCAGAAGGAAGAGCATGGAGAAAGGAAGAAAAGTAAGAGTCCTCTAGGATGAACACAAGCTTCTCTGTAGTCTTGAAAACATCTGCTAATATCAAAACTTAGCATTTCACTCATTTTAGGAAAACAGAAGGGAACGGGATACAATGTTTAAAATAAGCTGAAAAAAATAAAAAAATAAATCAGGAAAATGTGAAAAGTAGTTTCGGACATCAGTGACACGGAATAAAGCCTTTGATATATGCTTTGTTCATGCAAGAACTGCCCTTGCAGAGACACCAAAGCTGCTTCTGAAACATGACAGTATGGCCCTGCCGACTCAGAGCTGCGGCAAAGCTAAGTACTGATGTGATGAGAACCTCCTGACGGCCTTCTGAGAGGCCTGTCACCGATGAGATCATTCTGCTCCCAGGCACTGAAGTCTGGGGCTGCACCTACGTGGGGCTGCACTGTCCTGGGTACAGGCACCAGCTCATCTGGAGCTGGCAGGGTAGCTCTACATAGGGCTGCCTTGCACCACCACTCTTCCACTTCCAACAGCAAAATAAAGTCTTTAGAGTGGCCCCTCTTTTAAAGTCATCCCTGCATTTTTGTGACTACAAGTCAAGACACGAAGGGAGAACGTATTACCATGCCAGGACCAGAACATTGCCCTGCCAGGACCAGAACATTGCCCTGGGCTGAACATACCACACTGACTACTACCCTCCTGGAAAGCAGCAGGCACTGTGTTAAAAACTCCTTTGATTCTTAGAGCACCCTAGGAAGGCCTGAAATGTATGGGAGGACAGACATAACTTCATAGATGCCCAGCTCTCTCCAACTAAGGGAAAAAGACTCAAGCTAGGAATGGACTGAAAGTAACAACTCTGCAAATACATAACATGCTGTGTAAAGCTAAAAAAAAAAAATGTAGAGACCTGCAAAATAAAGTACATCCCTAAATTTCTTCCAGATTCTCTGCAATAAACTGATTCCTTGGCCTGGAATTTGCTTTCAGTTTAAACCACTTTAATTACAAAGGGAACACACAGGCCATGAAACAATCCAGAAGACAAAACTATACCTTTTTAGGTAAGTACGGTGCTAACGCATGATTGTATTACTCTGTTCAACAGACTGAATAGTATATGAACAGTCTATACTGTTTAAGGAAATCCAAATGCTTTACATCTCCTCTTTTCTGTGATTACAGTCTATAAATGGTTGCGGAGGACACATAGCCATTAGCATAGCCCAGTAAATGGGTTTCCCCCACTCAACAGTTCCTCCTATAAAATCCTCCTGTTCCAACACAACATTAGAATATTGGCCAGGTCTTCTACCATATGATAATCCTCCATTTGACATACAATGACATTATCCCACCAAAGCTGGAGACAAATTGAAATTCTTCTTCTAATTACAACCTTTAATAGGTACAGAGGGATGTTAGGTGCAGAGCAACTATTCCCACTAGGGATTCTTCAGGAATACAATTGGTGCAGCCAAACCATTTATGCAGTTGAGACAGTGCTGTGATAAAAGGAGCCCATCCTTAGTTTTAGAGTCACTTAATTCAAGGGAGGTTATCTTCCCTTGAGGAGGTTATCAGCCCTTGAGGGTTTTTCTCCCTCTCTGCCCTGGTGAGGCCCCATCTGCAGTGCTGTGCCCAGTTCTGGGCTCCCCAGTTCAAGAGAGAAGGAGCTACTGGAGGGAGCCCAGCGGAGGGCTACAAAGATGCTGAGGGGACTGGAACATCTCTGCTATGGGGAAAGGCTGAGGGAGCTGGGGCTGTTCAGCCTGAGGGAGACTGAGAGGGGACCAATGCTTATAAATGTCTCGAGGGCGGGTGTCAAGAGGATGGGGCCAGACTCTTTTCTGCGGTGCCCAACAACGGGACAAGGGAGAACAGGCACAAACTGGAGCACAGGAAGTTCCATCTGAACATAAGGAAGAACTTTCCTGTGAGTGTGGCAGAGCCCGGGCACAGGCTGCCCAGAGAGGTGTGGGGTCTCCTCCTCTGGAGATATTCAAACCCCACCTGGACACGTTCCTGTACAACCTGCTCTGGGTGACCCTGCTCTGGCAGGGGGTTGGACTAGGTAATCTCTAGAGGTCCCTTCCAGCCCCTGCCATGCTGTGATTCTACAATTCTGAAATAATACACCTTCTCCATTGAGATTTCTTTTGGGTGACTTCCATGTCTTCCATGTTCTATGTGAAAGGTGGTATGATTTTCATTTGATCCAGCAATTCACATTGTAGGACACAGTAAAAACCAAACAAAACACCATTTCAATCTTTTTTATATATAGTGGATTGAAATGTAAAAAGAATAGCATTTTGTAATACAATTATTGAGAAAGTGGACGGAAAGATTAAAATTTATGAAGTTGCTAGGAAATGTTAAATGTACAAAAACCTAATTAGTATTGAAAAATATTTAAATCTTCCAGGTCTAACGAACTTTTAGAATCTGAGCTTTACAGCTAGTAATGATAAGTTTTAAATATTCAACAGTACGAGACAAATCATTATGAGCAGTGCCATTAAATTATTAGCTTGCGACAAGCATTAAATCCTATCCAGAGATACTCTTGAAGGCACTGGCTTTTATATCTATGTAAAGTACTAGTCACTTTGAAATTTTTTTTTTTTTCCCCCAGTTTGTCTAAACTCCGTGCAGGTTCTGGAAGACCAAGAAAACTTCAGAACACAGCCTGAGGTTAAGCAAGCATGCTGGATGGACATAATGCCTATGCCAGGATGTTCACTGGATGTTTCAAAGCCCCAAGATCAGAAGCAAGACCGCTCTCATTGAGCTCCCTTCTTAGAGGTTTGTGAGACTTCATCCCATATTTATTTCCCAGAAAGCCAACAATGGTGCCAGTAAAAAAACAAACCAAACCAAACTCCACAAACGTGACTTGGCCACAGAAGATGAAAGCGAGGCTTCGCTTCTCTCTTTCCTGTTTTAATATTTTTCTTGTCTGTCTTGTCTGTCCCATGTGTCCAGGACAGTTTTCATGATGGCCATTTCCTCACACTGAGGAGTGATCGAGGAAACTTCAGTTCTTTTCTGATGGTCTTTTGAAAGGACTCATCCAAGACTGGAGTCTTGCTCTTGTTAATGGATAAGCATAAGAATATTAAGAAACAACAAGAGTTTACAGGCTCTGCCTGGGATGGAATTAACTTTCTTCACAGCAGCCAGAAAGGTGCCGTTTTTTGGATTTATGTCTAGAGCAGTGTTGAAAACACACCGATGTTTTGGTTATTGCCGAGGAGTGCTTGCAGAGCATCAAGGCTTTCTTTTGCGTCACCCTGCCTGCTAGTGAGTAGGCCAGGGGTGGACAAGAATATGGGAAGAGACAAAGCTGGGGCAGCTAACACAAGCAGGCCAAAGGGATGTTCCATACCATATAATACGCTCAGCAACAAAAGCTGGAGTAGAGGAAGAAGGTGGGGTTGTTAGCTTCCAAGGTGGCTGTTGTTTGGAGACTGCCTGGGCATTAGTCTGCCCTTGTGAGGTGGTGAGCAATTACCTTCACTTTGCTTGTTGTTTTTTCCCCTCTTTCCTTCACCCATTGAATCATCTTTATCTAGATCCATGAGTTTTCTTGCTTTTGTTTTTTCTAGTTTCTCAGGGGCAGAGGATGATGACACATGACTCCATCCACCACAAAGAGCTTACAAAGCATAGAAAAGCTTATTTTGTGACTCAGGACATCGGAGCTGAAGCGGGGATCAGTTTTTTCTCCAGAAGAGCTACAGAACTACCACAAAACTGGGACAGCTTCGAAAGGCTGCCTTTGGCAGGGGGGAGTTGAATTCCAGGTGGAAGTCCCCATAGCTCATTAGAATCACTCAGTGATTACACAGCCTAAGAACATGGTTTATCTCTTTGGGAGAGCTTTTTGGTTTGTTTGATTTTTGGGCATTTTTTGGTTTGGGTTCGGTTTTTTTGTTGTTGGGTGGTGGTGTTTTT
Organism: Podiceps cristatus; assembly: GCA_000699545.1. Lineage (NCBI taxonomy): Eukaryota > Metazoa > Chordata > Aves > Podicipediformes > Podicipedidae > Podiceps > Podiceps cristatus. Next base: position 4,499 of record KL263201.1, read on the forward strand.
TTGGGTTGGTTGGTTGGTTGGTTTGTTTGGGTTTTTTTGTGGGTTTTTGTTTATTTTAAACAAAACTGTAAGTTTCCCAGAGTTCTGTTGGGGAGAATCTTCTGCATACAGCTATGCAGGAGATTGGCACACAGAGACACTGGACAGAGACTCATCTCACCATTACATACAAGCTCTCAAGTACCAAAATAAGTTGCAACATCAAAATAATACTGAAATTCACACAAATTTGTTTGTGAATTCGTTATTTTAATAGATTTTTTTAAAAAATTAATTTTGTCTTTTATCAGCAACTAGCTTTGAATCATTAGCAGACTAATTGCAACCAGTAGAAAAGCCAGGAACCACAACCTTATATTTATGACATTATGCTGCACACACAGACAGCATGCAAACCCTGGTTATCAGGAACACTGGCTTTTCTTCTTGACTCTAGGAACAGATTGCCACCAGTAACTACAAGCCAACAGTAACCATCATGTCTTTTTGGTGGGGCCATCTGGGGATTTGATGCATAGTAGTTACAGAACTATCCAGCTTTCCATTTGTGACTATTACTGACTTAAAGTGTGTATCTTCCCTGCCTACTCACAGGAACTCATCCCACCAGCCATTCCCTGAGCTGCATCATAGGAGCATGGCCAGCAGGTTGAGGGAGGGGATTCTGCCCCTCTACTCTGCTCTGGTGAGACCCCCCTGCAGTGCTGCCTCCTGCTCTGGGGCCTCAGCACGGGAGAGACGTGGAGCTGCTTGAGCGGGGCCAGAGGAGGGACACAGCAACGATCCGAGGGCTGGAGCCCCTCTGCTGTGAGGGCAGGCTGGGGGAGCTGGGGGTGTTCAGCCTGGAGCAGAGAAGGCTGCGGGGAGACCTGATTGCGGCCTGTCAGTACTTAAAGGGGGCCTATAGGAAAGAGGGGGAGAATCTTTTCAGTAGGGACAGCAGTGACAGGACAAGGGGTAATGGTTTTAAACTGAAACAGGGTAGGTCTAGGCTGGATATAAGGAGGAAATTCTTTACAATGAGGGTGGTGAAGCACTGGAACGGGTTGCCCAGAGAGGCGGTGGATGCCCCATCCCTGGAAACATTCAAGCCCAGGTTGGACGGGGCTCTGAGCAACCTGCTCTGGGTAATGGTGTCCCTGCTCACTGCAGGGGGTTGGACTAGATGGGCTCTGGGGGTCCCTTCCAGCCCAAAACATTCTGTGATTCTATGACTGTGAGGTACTATGGGATATTCCTAGCAGTCTACAGACAGGAGCACCTGGATCTGCAGCCAGCACTAATGCATCTCTTGCATTTGTCTCTACAAGGTAGATGGCAGCTGGAGCTCCTCATGCCGTTGCAAGGCTGAGAGCAGCAGCCACAGCGGCAACTCTCATTCTGCAGTTGGCAACACGGATGAATGTGTGCTCCCATTCCACTCAATCTAGAGACAAGGGAGTGTCTCGACTCACTGCAAATAAAACATAATTTTTATCTGGCCAGAAAAAAGTTAAAATGTTCACTTTCTCCCTCATTATCTGAAAATTTCATCCTTGTTCTACATTAGAGGAAATACTATCTAGTATTTTTAATCTGAAGTCCTATTTCAGTAGCCTTTAGATCAAGTCTTCTTATTATAAAGTCAAATTACAAATATTTAATATTTCTCTCAAGTGATTGATAAACTGTAACAGAAAGTAACAGAAAGTCCAAGCAATTAAAGAAGATAAGTGTTAACAAAATTAAGAAAAAAAAATCTGAGGAAAACATTGCCCATGAAAAACAGAAACTAGATGAAAAAAAGTGGCAATGATGTTCTGGTTACACATTTATTATAAAATCTATGATGGAAGAGATGATAGGTAGGTCATCAGTAAGTGATACTGGGCAAGGGTCAGGAATAAAATATTGTTTAGATCTTCAGTTTCAGAATTCCCACACAGATAAAATGTTAGTAAAGAAAGATTGAGGAATCTCATTAAGGGACAAATTAAGAAATATAATTCTGTAAGTTTTTGTTAAGTAACCCTTAACAAAAGAACCCTTGAGAATATGCCATCAGGTGTGCTGAATTATCGTTCGAATAAAGAGAAATGGGGATTCAAATTTCATAATGGAGTTAAAATTCTATCATTATTCACAACTAACTTAATCCCACACCTCTAGTAGCTGCCTCACACAAGTCAAAAACCTGTTCCCATAAAATATGGGCTATTTGAAGACCACTGAACTCATTGTATGTATTTGTGATACAAGGCATTTAAAAATAACCTCTCACTCATTTTGCTGATTCACGCTAACAGCTTAGCATCAGCAGGTACTGGTGTTTTGGCAGCAATGTAAATTCATGCTAATTTTCCTTGAGATCATTCCTAAAACAGCAGAAATGGAAGTCAGTGCCAGAATGATTGTCACATAACGTGCAACAATTTATTCACTGAAAAAAAAAAAAAAAAAAAAAAAAGATAAAGCCACTTATTAGCCCATCTCTGGAATTCTGATTAGTACTAAGAAAGGAAGGCTTTGACAGTTCATGTATCTGAACATACAGGCTGTTATATTGTAATCCCCTCCTGAGCCACCAAAATCCTAGCATCCCCCACAAAAAAATCTCGCTGTGCATGCCCCCCAGCCAATCGCCCTGGGAGGGCAGCGGGCTCCCTGCCTCGCGCCGGCGGGCAGCCCCACAGCCCTGCGGGGACACCGTTCACAGCTGCAGCGGCGTGAGTCAGCTCCATTCCCAATTCAAATCCTATTCTGCCTCCATTTTCTTTCATCCAAGGCACAAACACTTTGAGAAACAAAACAGGTTGGGTAGCCAACTAAAATTAACCTCTCCAAACACAATGAGTTAAAATGATTCCACTCGACAGCTATTCCAGCTACCACAGTCTCTAATAGCTTAAGAATCATATTTATAGGATGTCCCGAAATGTGCATACTAGACTACTTGAGATTTCAAGCAAAATTCATTCCAAGGCACTTGGTGAGGATGCTCTGATACCAGCTGAGAAATCTGGTCTTGAGTTCTTGGCTCTTTTTCTTTCATTTTAAGAGAGAGCTTTTGCTCAAGCACCTACGTCCTCTTACTTGACAAATGTTGATGAATGGCAGTTTTCAGTAAGGCAGCACTAAAACCAGGAGCTTTAGGATTTTATCAGTGACTCCATAAGCTCACATTGCAAGCTACCAGGTGTGATACTGGCTAGGTTTAGATCTGCTTTGACAAAGGCAATGGGACCATACACGGCTTTGGCAAACTATGGAGCTGTGGGCATTGATGACCAAAATTCCAAGACCCAAAAATTCTCCACAGAACACTAACAGTTCTAAACAGTAACTTTTGAAATGGTAACTTTCAGAATGAAAGCTGTTAAGGCTTTTTAGGGTAATGACAGTTTCAGAGAAAAATGACCTTCTTTATGAAGCTCAAAGGGGGCAAGTCCACTGCTGCTGATGGTGCAGGTGACTGCTGAGGGGACACCGAACATGTCTTGTACTTTGCCAAGTTCCTCCCTGGCCACAGCCAGGCAAAAAAGAAAGTCCTGGGCCCAGGTAAGGAAGGACTTACTTAAGCCAGTGCAGTCAGCAACTGCTGACTTACGGGCAACTGGAGACCTCCCAGTACTGCTCAGATGGGAAACATCTTCCACAGATACACTTTCTTCATGACAACAGGACAAAGTACAAAGCGGCCACAGTGCATTGCTTGAGCAGTATTTCTTAGAGGCTTAGAGGTGACTAGCTACTGAACAGCTGTTTAAATAAAATGGATTTCATCTAGACTGGGGCTTGAATACACACCAATGCAACAGTCAAGTGGCCCCAGGTGGAAGCTGAGGGACAAAACAGCAGGTGTGGAAGTCTTGCAGAAGGGCCCTCAATGGCTTCACCCTCTCTCACACCCATCCCAAAACCTATTTACTTGGTCTTTTGTGAAGCTGCTTTATGCAGATGAAACTCTTTTTTTCTTAATTAAGAAAAGATTAATAGGTACAGCTGCAATTTCAACAGAACTCTTTCTAAGACTCTCCACTTACTGTGTCTCACTACAAGATAGCCAGTTCCTTTTCCAGCACAGGCATGTTACAATTCATTGTTTGAATTTTTTGTCCTTGTGATGTTAACGTAAGATGGAATTTATCAGTACATGACAGAAAAAACAGAGGCAAGCACTGGAGTACCCCTTTAAAGTCATGTTGCCTGTTGTCTTGGCAACCAATTATTAAGCTTGGTTACTCATTTTTCACCAGCACCTGACAACAATATTGTTGTAAGATTTGGTATTATTAAGGAGTCTGCTAACTCAGCTGCTTTACAAGGTATCAGAAAAGATCTGCTGGCATTTCCATTCCAAATCCTAATTTTCAGGAATCATAAGTCATCCATAAATTGCCCAGCAGCCGAATATAGGATGCACAAATACCACTGTGACAATCCATTCCCTTGAAAGGGGCACAAAATGTTGAGATCCAGTCATGCTCCCTGCAGTATCCAAATGTACACTGCTATTCACTACACAGGGAGAAGGATTAGACCTCAAATTCCTCAAGTGAAAACACATGAATGCTTTGACAGACATATTCTCTCATATTTCTCTCCTTTGACATCACAGACATACGGTGTGGGGCAGGGTTGGCCCCATTTCCTCCAAGCTTCCTTTTGGAGAAAGAGTCCTACCCTTCACATTGCAGCTGTGCGAATCCTTGGGCTGCTTTGAGAAGTACACAAGCATGCACTGAGCCAGCACTGTAATTACCATAATTAAACATTACAATCAAACAGGCTTCAGTCAGTAGTCAGACCTGACTACGCTAGGAGCTGTGCAGACATGCTAGATGACTCTACCCTTCCTCAAGAGCAAACGGTCCCTATGTGTGAGCTGCACAAAGAGTTCAGTCTCAAAGGACTAAAAAAGGCTGTTTAATTACATCCCAGGCTACCCCGTCACCTTGGATAAATACTTTCCTTGGACAAAAGGTCACCTAGTTACCCAAATTCGGCAGAATTTCTGAGTTTGGGATCATAAGGGAATACATACTTACAATCATCTCTTTAGTATGAAAGTTAACTATTTAACTGGTTAAAGACTCAAAAATTCAACAATTGGGTGTTGTAACAGAAATAAAATATTCTGAAATTTTATTAACAAATGGCAACAAAAGCCCATTCTCCCCACAAAATAGTAGAGAGGATACAAAGGAGCCTCATGTGGATTCAACATCAGAGGACCACAGAGAGAAACTAAAACAAATGATTCTCTGATCTGTGCAGTGGGATTCTAGAGGTGCCTTTTTTGTGAGGCTTCCTCACAAAATTTTAGACAAGAAATTGATCAAGAGGGCTAGCTTTATTCCTGGATGTTTCCTTTATCCAAGTTTCAGTCTCCCTTAATGCTCTTTCAACATGGATTTTGGCAGCTTATTGTTTAAAGATTGAGCAGTGGTGAAAAACACATTCATTACTGCTTGTCATAGAGATGTTGATGAATTCCAGTCACATGCAATTAAGCTGTAATTCAGCACAATGACAGACTAAACAGGCAAGTCTAGACAAACAAGAAAAATCAACAAAAATACAATTCCTAGAGAAAAATTCCTAGAGGATTCTACAATCTTTCTGTTGAAAAACTGGGTACATAATCTTATTTTATTTATCATATGAAAAGAGAGTATTTGCTTTATTTTAATTCATGCAATGGTATCAGGATGTACCATCTAAACAAGACAGCAAAAATTAGACACGCTGGAATATTTTTGCTAAAGAAGAAATGCAGTATGTTTTCACACCCTGAAGTTTTAAAGTAAGACATACACATGGTTAAAACGGTATGCATTGCATCTTGCATTCCTTAAAGATAAATTCTGCTGATTTCACTTATCAGAATACCTGCTCTGTAAATCAAACCAAATAGTGTCACTGAGAAGTTGAATTAGCTTCATGACATTTAAACTGAAAAGAAATAAATGTATTCTGTGCCTGAGTTTGCTTCCATGTAAATCAGGAACTACATGCCATGACTCCAAATCACACTGAGTATTGTGTGTTTTTTAAACCAGGTGGTTTTCTGGTGGTTTTTAAACCAGGAGAAGACTCAGAGGTATGTTTTTTTACTCAACTCTGGCCGTGTTTTTCTCTCTATAGACATAGGGAGATACTGCAAAATCTGCTCTAACCAGTGCTGCAAGAGGAAGAATTAGTTACACCAGACAACTTAGTACATTATTCAAAACCATCAGGTCAATGCTGTCATGCTAGCAAGACATTAGGATCTCTTCATCAACAGTATATAGCAACTAACCCTAGGAATGTGATGTACTTGCATGACACAACATTTCATAGCACTTTTTTCACCACACTTGAGATGTTCCTGAAGCTGGAATTTATAACACTCATCAGTACTAGGTTGTACTAGTCAATGTGCACATGGCTACAATGATTTCACCAATGAAAGCAACCTCTACTCCTTTGAAAAGGTCAACTTTTTTGACATGAAAACGATGATAAAATTCACCCATGTTCATTCAGCATTTGTGTTAAAGTAACGAGATGTTAGAAAACTTACCAAACACTTGATTCCAATGCAACCAGAACAAAACCGATTTTTACACTTCATAAAATTGGATTTTTTTTTTTTTTTTTGCTTTATTGCACAAATCCTCTAAAGGAAGGACAGGCTTGAAGAAATGGCAGCAAGAGATTTAGTCTTATGAGCCCTGTAAGTTTCTAACTTCCTCATACAAGCCAAATAAAGTTCCTCTGAGTCAAGGTGGATCCTCTACCCCTCAGCTTTTCATACCAAGACAAAGAAAAGTCCAAGCTATTTGAGAAGAAACTGATAGGCTTGAGACGCACTTGCGCAACAGCTGTGACACCATTTCTGGCTCTATTAAACCGTAGAGTTAACCCTTCAGGTTATTTCTTTTTGTATGTGCTCCACCTACCACAATAAGCTTCAGTCTCTGGAACTACTACATTGGTGGTACATAAACAAACTGTTCAGTCAAAAAGTGAGTTTTACTTAACTTTAATGTGGCTAAAACTAACTTCTATCAACATGATTACTTTGGTAGTATACATGAAGCTAACCTAAAAGGCTGATTATTTTAAAGTTCAGTTGTGAGAAAGTGAAAACAAATTATAATTGTCAAGCCATATTTTAAAATAAATGAAAGAAATTATTCATTGTAAAGAATCACAAATGAAAATGGACCATACAATTCCAGAATGTATTTATTAATTCTGCTCTTAAAAAAAAAAAAAAAAACAACAAACCACAAAAAAAAAAAAAAAAAAAAAAAAAAAACAAAGAAAACAAACCACAAACAAAACCATTTGTTAAACACTTCCATAAACTCACCTCGAACTTCAGGAGAGAATCGAGCTGAATGGCGAGACACAAAAAGTTTCAGTTCTTGATCCAAGTTGCATTCAATCAAGTTTGTGTCCCATGATCGGATTCCTAAAATTCAAAATACAAAACACATCTAGCTTGATACATGAGCACTAGAAGTTTTAACTGAGTATTCCTCCATTTGTATTCATGCTATTTGCATACTTCTAAATTCCAAATCCAGCCTCTCTTCTTTTCAAGGCACATAGCTATTTTTTGGAAAGTGATGACTGCTCAGGAATACTCTGGACAGAAATCAGTCACAAGCAAGAGGAAATCTGCCTTTCCAAAGGATGACAATCCTTTAAGGACTCAAGTTTAGGAGTGCTGGTCCAACATCCTAGTAGCCACTCTACCGTAAGTTACTAATGTCCCTGAATTGACTTTAAAATAGCAACACACTGATTTACAAAACTGAAAGAGTAAATCACTCAGAGGACACTTTAGTCACACTGCAGAACCATTGTACTTGTCCCTTTGAGGAAAAAAGGCAGCATCACCTAGCATGTTGCAAATTAATATTTAAACACAAAGTATTAAATTGCTGACTTTTTCATTCAAAAGCTTTGAAGCATCCCATATTTTAAATTAAAATGCAAGTGATCTTTTATTTATGAAGTATCAAAATTCTAGTTTAAAGATTTAAAAATGCTATGCTTGATCTTTTTTCTTTAAAAAACTAAACAGCACATCTATATTCCCTACCATTTTTCCTCCCAGCTACTTAGAAGGCAAGACATATGACACATATGTGATCAAAAAATGCATTACTCCAAAATATATTCTTAAGGATTGAAAATCCTTAAGACTAGGGAAAAAAAACCCCAAAAATATTGTCATCAAAAGACATAGTTTATAGTTTTCTTTCATAAAATGTTGATGATTAATTAATAATTTTAAAAAAACCATACACACACACAAAAAAAAAAAACCCACAAACACCAAACCCAACAGGAGAACATGCTTAACATTTTTCTATAATTTTCTTGTTTTGAAATTGTTCTGAAAAATCTTCTGATTTTGAAAAATAATGAGCAGGCAGTTCCACTACAGGTAAGCCCAAGCAATGCTGCGATTTTGAACACCAACATTACAGTGATTTTTTTTTTTTTTCTCCTAAAGGAACATCATTAGATTTACACAAATTAGCTGGAAAACACAGAAGGAACTGCAGGTGAGGAAGTGTCTGGTGGCCCCTCCCTACATGCCTGACGGTGCCTTTGCATGAAAATGTTAAGTCACTTTGGGGGTTGTCAAGGAGATCTCTGAAGAGGTGTATGGCCAACCATTCACCGTGAGACTAGCACTAACTCCTGCTGGTAACTCTGTCAGGGTTTCAGGCTGCAAACAATACTGTCAATGCTACCTCCATGCTATATTCTCTTCCAAGGCAGCAGAAACATCAGGACTCATGCTGGCAGAAGCCTTGTTGTAGGGCTGAAGGATGAGGAGGAAAAAGAGGAGGAAGAGC
>KL263202.1:0-13264 GCA_000699545.1 Podiceps cristatus
CAAAACGTTCTATGATTCTATGATTCTAAGAATGTATTCCATAAAACTCATTGGTAGGAATTCTTACCAGAGTATTCAACCTAATATTTCCTCCATCATTTTCATGCTCTTCTACTGTTTAAAAAAAATCTTCCTATTCCTTCATGTGTGTATTCTTCAACTACTTCTAAACATTTCTCTCATGTTAAAAAGCCTTCTATCAAAATGTTAAATCTTTCAAAATATCCGAGATACAAGTCTAAGCATCTCCCTGTTTATGAAGGAAGCTTCCACTCTCATCCAATGATAAGAAGTCTGAAAAGGTCCAGATGGAGCCTAATTTACTGTTACCTTTCCTGTTCCTGGTGAGAGGCTACATTCCCAGTCCAGGATGGGGAACTACAGCTACAGACACTGCACAACCATGATTTTAATATTGATATGATTATGATATTATATGTCAATGTTTAATATAACTAGCTTCCTCTTCTTAGCGCATGAATGTAGCTCACTGCTGGAGCAAAACTGAAAGAGAAGGATTTCCTCAGGACTCATCCGTATGACTTCTGTATATAAGACTTTGAAAATTAAACAGCATAATTGCCATTACCTACCAAAAGAGAAGAAATAAAAAAATTAATTTGGTAAAATAAATTGTCATGGTTTAACTAGGACATAAGTTTTGATGTAGTTTTATATATGTACAAATACTGTATTAAGAATGACTTATGAGGTAGGAGTAACCCTGCTTGTTACTTTCAAACACAGCATGCCTTACGTGGTCAAATAACCTCATCCTAGATCCAGATCCCCCAATTGTCTAAACAGCAGGTATGGTATAGTGATTTCTTTCTAAACTCTTTTGGATTGGAATTTGTCTTTGAGATGAAAGCTGGATGTGGACAACAGGGCAGTTAACTCCAGAGACTGCTCCTTCCAAAACAATGCAGCATGTGAGGATGACAAAGAAGACCTGGGCGTGGTGGTATGCAGGGGCTCTGATGAAGGTGGGCTAAAACCCTGACATGTGTGGATGTAGCCAGTTCATGCCATCTTTCCTGGGGACTAGAAGCTGCTCCAGGAGGAAAGTAACTTCAGCAGCCATGTACTCAGCTACATTTTATTAGTGTTACCTTCATTTTTAAAGTCTCTTTCCATACAATGCATATACTAGTGTCCATGGCGTCCTCTACTGTCTCTCATCTTCTACATCTTCCTTCAGAATGGATTCCTCAGTCTTCACAGAGTGGTCCTGATGTGTACTGCCTGATACCCAGTTCTTGCATTCAAAGACCACTGCATATGGCCGACACAGAAGTACATCGGTTGGCTTTCCCTTCACGGGGGTAGCAGGTCTCATGGCAGATATATCTCATCCCTGCATCTATCAGCTGCTGAGTTAACATTTATATCTGTAAGAATTTATATCTGACTGGCAGTGGTGTGCCTGTGGCTGGAGATCTTTTCACATAGTTTCAGAAGCAACGCCTGATTATGTGCAATTATTGCTGGGTTTGACCCCCCCAAGCCTGTGTAGCTGAGCTGCCTTACTTCTACAGAGCATGTGGGAATATTTGAATTTAAATCTGTTCTTCTATCACAATACTTCTCTCCCTTTCCAATGTTCAGTATTTTTTTTTTCACATTAAAATAGGTGAATTATAGCCATAGACTGTGAATAGGAGTGATGTTATACCACAGAGAATAGTATGAAGAGAATGAATGATGCATGAACTTTACAGTTTTGGTATGGAAGGGGGCAGGCAATGTAGAAAAGGAAGCATCAGTCACCATTTCTTGGACTTTCTGGAAGGGCAGTGCATCCCTTTTATCCGTCTGATTTGATGAGATTCCTCCAGCCCCTTTCCAGGGCCCTGAGCACATCCCACGCTCCTGGAGGGTTGGCTGCTGCAGTGCAGGGTCCACACAGAAAGAGCACTGTGGCCATGTCAGCCTGCGCAGCGGGGTATGTTTCTTGTGTCCTTCCCAGCGTTTGGGGATTCCTTACCCCAGCCCTAAGGGCTGCCCAAAAGCTCCAGGCAAGTTCCAGCTCCTGCATCTACAGTGGGGGGAGCCCCCTGGACCCAGGTGCTGCATCCCAAATGTACTGTGCACACCTTTTATGAGGGTGCTCCTGTGCTTCTGTCTCCTTCAGGAGAGGAGGATCCCACGGCTGCATTTGCTGGCAGGACACTTTGCCTGCCCAGAGGCACGTGCTCAGAGCCAGGACTAAAGACAGTCAGTTCTGCAGGGGGAGAAAATTGAGTAATTGCTTCTCCTTTACAGCATATGCATTGACCTTCTCTCAATGCAATATCAAGTGACTGAAATTGGGCAGAAATATGCTCAAGGCTTTTGTCTGGAAAAGCCTTGAAATCCATACAGCCATAGCAGACAAGAGTTATAGGCACATTGACCAGGGCAACTGAAAGGAGTAATGTGGATAGCTAACGCTGAGTTTTAGATATACTCTGGGTATAGGGATATCACAAGTTCAGGACTGTTGCCCACAAGTCATATGGGGTTCTGCAGTTTTCTTCACTCTTCAGGTTCTATCATGTTCTACATTGATGTCTTTGTCAAAGCCCCATTTTATTGGCTAAACAACCTGTGGTAGTGTGAATGCCTTCTATAGAAGAGGAAAGCAATGGAACAATAGCTGTTCTTTAATCTGATTTCTCTGCCCTGGGCTCTATTGTGGATAAGGTCCTGCTCGAGGCTGGGCGCTACATCCCATGTGAGCAGCACACGCTGTCCATGTAATCAATTATGTGTTATCAATATATTTTCTCCTTCCCAAGGTATGGCTACAGCCAATGGGAAGAAAATGACATTCATCCTAGCTTGCTTTGCTTTCTCTAGTCCTGCTCCATTTCACCCATTGACCTATGGCTAGAGCTCCCTGGATGTCTTGAATTCTAAAGAGTATTCTACCTGCAACCTCATCAGTGCATGTCATACCTACTGTCCATGGCTTTCTTAGTTGGAATTTGGCAATTGTGAATATGACATTATCATGCCACCCTATGATCTGTGCTGTAACTAGCTATTTACTAGCAATAGGAAGCATCCTCCTGTGACTTTTAACCTGTAGCAACTAACGGGGGAAACCTTACTGGCCTCATTATTTGGTGAATAAGTGAGGGAATGAACTGTAGACATTGGAAAACGTTAGTGTGCGCTGCCACCCAGGAGCTGTATTCAGGCAAATGTGATCCTGAGGCCTGCAGTAAAACAGGGAAAATAATTTCTTATTTATGCCACCTCCTTGCAGTGAAAAGGTGAGATATGGTTTGATGTGTAGGGATGACACTGAGTCATCCTATTGAGCGTATAATCATGAGTCATGATGTCACAAATAAGACAGAATAAAATAACAGCTTGACCTGAATTTTCAGATACATTCTACATACCAACTGGAAATGAAGGAAAGCCACTACGGCTTTGATCAAGTAATGGGTTTTATTCTTCTCCTCCATTTGACACATTCCTTTTTTGCCCCACAACTAGCTAGCCACGGAGTTATGTTACTTGGGGTCCAGCTGCGATGTTTCTGCCTCTATTTCACAGAGTAATCAGCCAGTAGCACTACTGGTCAGGGGACTGTTTTGAAACGCTGTCTCCCAAAAGAGGGAGTAGAAAGAATAATCCTTTTAAGCAGGAATATGGGATTTGCATTAAGTGAACAGGGAAAACTTCCTCAGATGTTACAGGCTCTGAACATCCACTGCCTCAGCCCACTTACCGCCTGCTACTTCACTAATGACAAGCAAGTTTATGCTTCAGCTTTTTTACCTTCCTGTCACAAAGCATGTGTGTAAAAATGATGACTTGCAGATAGGACTCCCCCTGAGAACAAGCAATGTGCACAGCCTTCTTGCTTTGCTGATTTTAAAAAGAAATAAGCGCTTGCGAGCGAAGTCAGGTACCATTCCTCTGTTCCTAGGAGAGTACTGCCGCACTAAGAATACCAAGAAAATGGCTCATCTTTGAATAAGAATGCAAGAACAGATGCACTGGGTCAAAGCAAATGTTCACCTAACTCAGCATTCAACTCTGTCCAAAAATGGAGATGAGGGAAGACAGTGATGCAAGCAGTATTCAGAAACTGACTGAATATGGCTCTGAGAAAAATGATCTAACTTTGAAGCTGGCCTTACTTTGAATAGGAAGTTGGCCTTGATAACCTTCAGAAGGCCTTTTAACCCTAAATTATTCCATAACTCCAACCAAAGAACTCTTTTCCCATCCTAAACCAGTCACAACCTCTAACAATTTACAGCTCCTACTATAGCTGTGGGAAGTTTCACCTCCTGTACTTCAAAGAGCAAACCCCCATTGTATTACTCACGTGATACAGCACAATACTACAGCTTTATTTTAGTTTTGTGTACCAAATACTGAAACATGTCCCCAAATAATTATTAATCCAAACTAAATATCACATTGGCCAGCATTACAAGGGAGATGTTTCACAAAATGAAAAACACATTTCTTATATGAAGTCTTGTTTTCAATAGTGAAATAGCTTCTTGGGATTTTTTTCAGTCATGTCTCTGCAGTGAAAGATCAATTTGGCCCAAGACAAAAATGTTTGTCTTTTACTACTCAGTCTTTAATACAAAATTATAAATGTTATCTGTGTGAATCAAATTTCTGTTCTTCACAGGTTTACCACAACTGCCTTTTTTAGCATCGTTTTGGCACACTTGAGTGGAGTGAAGCTCAAAAGTAGGTATTTAACCTTTTAAAATATGTATTTACTGTCTTTGTAATAGAAATACAGAATCACCTGCAACTGGTGAATGAAATTTGTCATTTAAAAAGTCACAGGTTTTGCATTTCCCATTCAACAGCCATCTTCTGATGCATCTTGAATACTGAATGTCTTCAGTAAAAATAAAACTAATTCCTTCTTTCCTGAAATGACTAGCAAGTAACAAAATGGTGGAGTATATGGAGGAAAAGGAGATACAGTTTCTGGAAGCTTTTCCCCAGTCAAAATGGCCTGCTAAAAGGCTGATGAGTGAAGGGCTGTGTCTGGGACTACTAAGAGGCAGAGCTCACTCTGACAGGGGTTCTTTGGGCTTTCATCAGATGTGTTCGTGGCTTTGCAGAAAGAGCTTCTCAGAGGTACGCAGCATTTAAACAGCTGAGCAGGCTATACTGCCTAGAGGGGAGAGGGACAAGTGTACAGGAGTGTGGAAAACCAGAGCTAATGGTACCGTTGTCCGCAGGGAACAGTTTTCCAACTGGCTGCCCAGGGGAAGTGTCCCATTTCCTTGCCTACGCAGGATCAATGCTGCTGTAATATTGGAAATATTACTTGAAGATCCAGTGGGAAGAAATGTAGCAGATCTCCTGTCCTTCTACTGCAGAAGACGCTGTAATTGAAAGCTTAAAACCAGCTCTCCTTCAAGACCTTCACCTCCCTCCATGAACAGAACTGACTCAGAAATAAATATTCATATCTGCTTTGAATTATCTAGTCAAGGCACATACTTTGAACTTCTTACTCAAATTCGGGTAAATAAACTCAGAAGGCATGTCCAGCTGAACAATTTATAGACTGCACAAAGTCATGTGAAAAGCACTTCAACAGTGAAACTAAAATTAAAAAGAGGGGATAGGGTTTTTTTAGCTTTTTGCTTTTTAAATTCATTTAATGTATAACTGTGTGTTCCCAGTTGCCTAGACTGGAAAGGGAGTTACGAACTTGCATCATGGAAGATTTGAGGTGGGTCACCACATACTCAGTCAAAACAGGATTTTGACATGATCTTCCTTCAAATTCCCCAGCTGGAATGAGAGCTCACGGTCTTTCAATAATTGCTCGTACATTTTATTAAAAAGGTAAAAGAGAAAAAGGAACCATATTTGCATGGTTAGGAGCTCCAAGGTAACAGGGTCAAAGTCAGATCTCCTTCTTGCAATATAAATATGACCCAAGGTCTCCAATCTTTCCTCAAGTGTCCCTCTATCACTCGTTCTTGAATCTGTTTTATTGGAATTACTTAGCCCTTTTATTTGAATACCACTCCTTTTTCCAGGAAAAACCTGATTTGGCAAATATTTGGAAGAATCTAAGCACAGTCTTTAATAAATTAACTAATTGTCAAAAATATTTTGCCTGGCCCTAGGTAGGAGTAACATAACTTGATCAATTTTATTTTAATAAAAGCTGTATTTGAACTGGTCATAAACTACAGACAGCCCTTGACTGTGAACTTTTACTCTATTTTGTCTCATATAAATTGAATGCCGAAATACTAATGACTTCTGGGAAACCTTTGTGCAGCTACTGACAGTGCTACAGAAAGAAAAAAATGTGTAACAAATTTTGACCTCAGGACTGTCTTTGAATTGTGTTTTCATTAACTTTAGAGATACCAGGAGATTCTGGCATTGCTGAAAGAACTCAGTGTTACAGTTGCATTAAATCACAGTCAAAAATTATACAAAAGCAGATGGTCTTTTCTTTGTCTTGTTCACTTCTCTCTTTGTGAGCATTTTCTTTGTACTTCTTGTTTTCTCCCTTGAGCTTAGAAGACAGCTTTTCTATTCCTTTGTTAAAATAAGGTTAGCGAGCTGTTGTTTCATCTAGAATATCATTATCTGTGAGATTTCAGGAATCAATTCAGTGTTTGTGACTATTTTGTGAATACAGAATCAAGAATTTCAGCATGAATTTTTTGTTCCAAATTGCGCCTTGGCCATTTATTGTCCATCACATTGTACCTCAAGTATAGGTGTCCCTCAATGGGGAAATCATGCTCATGTGCCATCGTTAGCTGCTTTTGCAAGTTGTGAGTCTCATTCAAAGCCCAGGAAAATAAATGAGAAAACTTTCTGTTTATTTCCAGCCCATAAACTGTGGCTAGATAGCTGAAGCTTTGCTGCAGAGGTGAAACTCTGCCTCTCTTGAAGGCAGTGGCAGAGCTCTCTTGAACTTTTGCAGATCCAGGATTTCTTTCAGATCTTCAATACCCAATTTGGGATGGCGCAATTTCATCACATGTGCCTTGTGATTGTACCTGAGTGCCATGTTACTCACCTTCCCATCATAAGCATACTAGTATTTTTGTGTCAGAGAATGCAGCTTCATCAAAACCAAAATCTGTTATGAGACTTGGAATTTTTTTCCCTGCAAATAATTCTCCCAGTTTGAGAATGCCTCAACATACTGAGCTCAGATGACAAAAAAAAAAAAAAAAAAAAAAAAAATTTTTTTAAATTTGAATTCTTTTGAATTTAAGACTCAATATGATCTTTTCATAAATATGTTTACAGTGTTAGTTTAAATATTTAATCTTAATTTCAATTTTTAGTCTTATTTTAAATATTACCTATATGACAATGCTTTGCTGTTATCAACAGCAAGCGTACCATTGCTTTCAAATTGCTTCTTTTATTACTGTCTCTGGAAGTATTAAGACGTCACTAACCTCAACATGGTCAGCCAGTGCTAGTTTGTGCAAACAAGTTTTACATGAGATCCGAAGAGGAGACTCAAATGTCACAGAACAGGAGAATGAGACTATGTGTATGTTCTGAATTATTATTTTTGTACTGCCTCCATACAATGTGATGAGCATGTGATAAAGCATCAGCGCCCTGAGGGTACTAACAGCCCCCTGCCACGGCCTCTCCCCACCCTGCCCACGGCCCAGGACCCCTTCTCTCAGACCCCCAGGGCTGTTGGTCCCTGCCCCAGTGATGCTGCAGCAGAGAAGGTCTCCAGCTCCCTGCAGCCCTGCCCTTCCTGGCCATGGGTGCCCCCCGCCCGCTGCTGCGGCCCCTGCAACATGCTGACATGAAGCACAACAGAGGTAATCAGTCAAAAACTTAATGAGAGAGAGAATGAAAACAACCACCTGACTGCTACCATTTGAAGGGAAGGAGGGAGCCAGAGAAAAATCATGAAGGCTGCATTAGCAACTGCCTGGGTTTCTAAAAGAGCAATAAACCTCGGGACACTGGTGAATTCACGTTACTAACATCACTCAGTCCACATAATTTTGACTTTGATAAGTAAATAATCAATACTACAATGTAGACATTTACAGACAATAGTCTCCAAAGATATAATGCCCATTAACTGCATTACCAGCAAAGTATGTTTTCCAGACACTTCTTAAGATATTAAATTTTCAACAATTCTAATCAGAAATACTCTCTTTAATCTGCTTGGAGAACTCAAATACCCAGTCTAATCGGAATGGCTATTGCCCATTTTATTTCAAAGTGATTCCAAACTCATACATTTTTCCCATGGGTTTTAAATTCAATTTATGGCCCAATTTGTCATCTGAAACATGGAGGGAATAATTACCTTAAGGAAAAAACCAGGTTTTACCATTTTTTTAATTGGGGTGGGATAAAAGTTGCCTCATAATGATTAAAACCTTGATGGCTAATATGGAAGAAACGGCATGAATTAAGGACAGACATCATGCATGGAGCTGTGGTAACATACCGATTCAGAATTTATGGAACATATTCCAGGCTGTGCTTTCTGATAAGGACAAAAAATTCTGTTTGATTTAAGATGCTCATCCTCTCTTACACAATTACATGAAGCTCAGAGTTCATCCGTTTACCAAGTCAGAATAAAAATGTGGCACAACAGAGAACAATGCCTCTAAACCTTTGGCAGAAGAGAGTTTAGCTCACTTTAAAGGCAAACTGTGATCTTACTGAGTTATTTGCAGAAAAATGTCAAAGAACTACCACATGGGAAACACGACATCAAACACCAGAGACCAACCTTTTCACATTGCCTAGGCAAGAGGCACAAGCAAGAGAATATGAAACACAAAATGTATATGTCTGAATGACAGCAACACTTACATTGATAACTTACATTGCATAGCAAATATTTGCAAGTGAGGAATGTATTTTAAACAAACAGCTATATTTACAATTGTCTATATTTTCTCACTTCAAAATTCCCCAAACTTTCAGCTGTTGAGGCATATTTCTCCCAGTAGGAGAAAAAAATCACCATGCAAAGATGAGTGTTTCAACATGTTGGTTTATAAGACTGCTGTTAGGGGAGAATCCATTCCCCCTTTATTTAAAAAGCAAACAAATAAACAATAACAAGCAAAGGTTGACCCAATTTGTGCACATTCTTTGCAGGCTGAAGAAGAAAGTTGAAATTTGGCAGGAAGATAGAATTTGAGGAATGAGAGGCGCTTTACAGATTTTTAGGGAAAATTAATTTCAATTTAGCTGAGTGATGAACATTTTAAAAGTATATTTTACTGATATTTTGAATAACAACGCTTTAACAATGGTCTGAGGATGTAAATAGAGCATTTTGCATTGTGCAAAGAAATTGAGCCCAGAATTTTGACTCAAGGTACCAACTAATAAGAACCACTTTCCATGCAATGCAGTCATTTAGGACAGAGGTTTTCACTGCATTATTGCATGTTCTGGTGATTTTAGGGAATACTACAGTACTGAATAACATCCCGACTTCATTGCTTGTGGCTTTTGATACAGTCCAAATTTATAATAAAATATCATGCAATGAAAAGTTGTACATGACCCTTAGCAGCTGGGTATGCAGAGTAGTGTAAACTCACTCTACTGACTTCCCTGTCAATGGAAATTTGTTCCCCAATGTATAATTGCAAGTGTTTTCACCAGTTTTTCTTTGATATTATTAATAAAGTAGTTTTTTAAAACATAGCCCCAAGAGTACCCCCTGAATAATTCCTCTGAAAGTCTCTTCAGTTTGATTCACTGCTGTTTAAGGTGGTTTGCCTGCTTTGGGGTCCATGAGACCGCAGGTGTAATTAAACCAAAATCATAGATTTTCACTTTTGGGAGATACATTATCTAACACTTTTTACACCTGGTGTGAAACATCAGCTTCAATTCTATCAATTAAAAGGACCCACCGATTTTGAGGGGACATAGAAATCACCTCTTTTGTCCAACTAGCAGTCAAGTTAAAAAAATTTTCTATTGTTACAACTGAGCTTCGTGATCCAGTGTATGTCTAGCTGCCTTCATTTCACCCAGGAAAAGGCACTGATCATTGTAATTTTGCCATTGCAATACTTACTGCATTCCAGAAGCTCTTCTATTTTTTTACAAGATAACAAGTATTTCAAGGGATTAACCTTTAAAAACAAAGACTACACGGTAAATGGGATTTTATGACAAACTCTCTTAGATATTGCTGGTTTCTTCACTTTTGCCCTGGCATTTGGCCACCCTGGTTCCCCTGCCACAAGTTTTTATCTTTGGCTATATATTTTCTGATCACAGGCTTGCATAGGCCCCAGGACTGCAAATGTTAATGCAGGAGATTAGTACCAATGATTTCAGTGGAACTTCTTGCACTGAGTAAGTACACATACGTACATATATTCAGAGAACTGAGGTATTTATCATCTCTGAAGTTTTCAAGGCAAACTTAGATGATTGAACTTATTCATTTCTTGCCCCTCAAAAATTAATACTCAAATCTTTCTGCGATAAACTTTACCAACCTTTCTAATTTCTCAGGAATGTTTTATAGCCTGAAAATAATTTCCTTCATGTTGTTTAGATTTTTTTTTTTTTTTTGGTATGCTACCAAAACATGGTGAAAGTCATGCAGTAAGTCACCGGTACATTTGTAACTGAGCTGTATGTCACGTGGAAAAAAGGCATAAGAAGGACAAAGTATTATTGAAATCAAGAAAGTCCATAAGGAGAGGCAGAAAGAAAGTGATTGATACAAGCTGCTGCTTCTTGAATTCTGAATTGGTCCATCTGTGTAGCCCGAAGCAATGGAATGAGGTAAAGGAATATTTGGAAAGTTCACATAACTTATTTAAACCTAAAAATAACTGGTAATGTTAGAAATTAACTGTTTCTTTACACAGACACATCATGCAAATGGCTTCTCTGTGGAAATAAATGTGCAGCTTTGAGAGGAAAAGAAGAAATCGATGCAAATCTCTGATTCAGTAAAGTCAGAGTTCAGATATGCAGAGTTAGTAACTGACCGATTTTCTGAAATGCTGCAGTGGATGAATTTCAGAGGTATTTATTTTCAAATTGAGTTGTCAGTGCACTGCCAATTCATAAAACCAACTCTGCAGTAATATCAGCTCATCAAAAAATAAGCTGACAGACTGTACCATATTTTTCTAGTGAATCATTTAAACTATGAATCATTCATAGCTTCACACAGGTGCTGAAAATAGTGAAAAACCTGCTGTCATGCTAGACAAGCCTGGCACATGCTTGCCACAAGCAATGGGTTCTTCTTTGCAGAACAGATCAGCTTTTAATCCTATTAGAAAGGAAGAAAGATCAAGGAAGGAAAACAGAAAAGGGCAGTGTTCTCCATCCCTTCCTTTCCTCCTTTCCTCCCCTCCATTTTTAATGATATTATCTTGCTCATTCAAAATGGAAAATGGAGGAAGAAATATTTTGATTCTCTATTGCATTTGTTCCTGCCTTTGTTCCACTGACAGGCAGATATAATACATGTTGTTCCAAAAGGAGCAAGTCCCGATAGCATGAACATATCAGAGTCCGTGTTCTGAATCACCTTCAGAATATGTCATTTTGTTGGCGCCTGTATTTGTAGATCATTAGCTGCCTGCACCAAAATAATCCAAGGGATCCGGGCATTAGTACAAAAGGCAGCAGCAAATGACAGGCTAGCATTACAGCTTCTGCAAAATGTGCAGAAAGCCTGTCATGGGGCAGCCTGCCGATTGCCTTATTCCCTGCCTTGAATAAGAGCAGAGAAACGGATTGCAAAGGAAAATTAAAATACCCACCTGAGCTGACCTGCAAAAGGCTGAAGGCGGCACTAGGTGGCTGGTGATGTTCTGGGAGTCACTGGTTCCATGTCAGCACGTTGGTAACAGGAGTTAATGAGCAGGGTGACAGGATGTAGCCATTTCACACCTGATTAGGCAGGCTCTCCTCCTAGAGGAGCACTTGCCCATCCCTAGGGACAGGTTCTGCTTGCCAGTTTGCCTGCCAACCTGTGGCTGGCTTACAGGGGCGTATAGGACAAAAGAGGAAACGCTTTAGGCCCATCTTATGCCTTCAAGGAGTAAGAATTTGGGATAAGCATTGCAGGACTTAACTCTTAGGCACTTAGCTCTCAAGTGGTTTGGTTTCTGGCAAAATGTTCCTCAGTACCTATGCATTGCAGAAGAGTTATTTGCCTAAAGCCATCCTCTGAGTAAAGGCGTAAGCAGAGAGGGCCAACAGCAAATGTGGAGGAGCAGACCACTCTCTTACACTGTATTCCTCTTAAGGAATCACCCAGCCCGGGATTCACAGCCCTGAACCTCTGATGGAGCCAGATGCCTACGCCAAAACACTGAAGCAAGACATGGGATTCCTCTCTCTCCTTCTGTCCAGCTTGTCAGCGGCTCACACACTCACTGAGCTCTTACGGGACACGCAGGTTCATTTCCAGCTGTCTCATCACAAGGTGTAGGGAGTCTTAAGCCTCAAGGTACAGGGAACAAGTAGGGCTGCTCCCAGACCCCGATATTAAAGCTGTTCCAGTTGACTTAGTAGAGTTAATTATTCATTCAGCCAGGAGAAAGGAAGTGGAAAGAAAAAGAGGGAGTGACAGCAAAGATCCTCTTAACCTGGAATAATATTAAGTAATATTGACCAAAAATGACCAGTATTGGCCAGAACAAGGGGGACACCTGAAGCCCATCCACTGTTAATTGCTATTACTATGTTCTATCTTAAATTAATATGAGAAGGGGTGGAAATGAACCTTTAATATTTAAGAAAATGGTCTTCTGTGAATGGTGATGAAAAGGGAACTATCACCCACCAACAAAAGTTTTGTGTTGTCTTGCTCCATAAAGCATCTTCTGAGAGTGTCTCCTGCCTTGGACCATAAAATAGAAGGCAGGTCAAATAAATCCTAAATTGTCAATCCAAACACAGTAGATATATGAAGGAGCTATGGACCTACTCAGAACTAGCAAGAATAAGGAGTTTCAAGGATTCTCAGAACTAACAGAACTTTGCTGGGAAAAAAAAAAAAAAAAAAAAAAAAAAAAAAAAAAAAAAGTAACCACAGTATGTGTCTGTGGTCTTTTGGTGTCCCTGGAGTTAGACAGCAGCTGAGTTTCTGAGATCTCAATGTTGGACTTTAAAGTCTGAAGGCTTTAACGATCTAAAATGTTAATTAGCACACCTGTGTATCTGAATGGAAATGGCCTCTTAATCCCCTAGGCTATTTCCAGGTCTGATTCAGAATAATCATGGACTTGGAAAAGGGCTGTTTCTT